>JAVSBU010000083.1:2161409-2172989 GCA_033118015.1 Loricariichthys derbyi | reverse complement strand
TGGGGACGGAGGACACGGAGGACGGGGTGGGATGGAGGAGGATGACTCGCTGTGGCGACCCCTGAAAAGGGAAAAGCAGAAAGAAAAAGAAAAAGAAGAAGAAGTTGTTGATGCTTTAGCGCAATAGATATCCACATATATTGTGCAGTTTGGCTGGAGTTGTAACATGTCAAATACAGCATTTTTTAAAATTACAGCTATACAACAACATACCCACATAGCTTTTAGAATCCTGAATCCCACATTTTGATAACAGAAAGTTGCCAACCCTATTGTAGTACCATGTGCATATGTGTGTGTGTGGTGTATTCCCTATTCCATTATTATAAGTGTGCCTAAATTTTCATAGGCTAAAAACTAATCTTCTGTCTCATAAAATTTCTTCTGACATTTTGAATTTATAAGTGAATAAAATTAAAGGGTTTAGGCTACAGAAAGGAGCGACACAGGAAGTGTAATTGAAGATAAGAACCCATTCTACATCTGGTATACCACAACAATATATGGTCAATCAGATTAATTTCTTAGATTACATTTTTTGATCATCATTCATAACAGTTGGAGAGAGTGGGTTAGATAGTGGATTAGGGGATTTATATACCCCATACTTTATTTCAGGAAATCATACTCTGAGGTTAGATTGCAATCATAATTATTATCATGTAGAATAAAATGTTTGCTTAATAATCATTGAACTTGGTGATACCACAGTCCTTTGTAGCTGAAAGTACATGAGAGTGTGGATATTTAAAATTTACAGCATTTGCAGTTTAGCAAGCACCCATACCTAGAGAGTCTGTGACAGCTTGGCAGAGCATGCATAAACCTTCTTTTTACAGATTTACATCCTTAGACTGCTAAACAACTCCTTATATTAATTACTACACAAAAATGATGCTAAATACATAAAGCAAACACATGAATGCAGTATCCAATATTTGTAAAAAAAAAAAAAAAAAAAAAAAAAAAACAATTGAGAGTACTGGTAAAGCTCAGTTTCACTGTAATATCTGAATGCACTTGGTCATTTCAGTGAAAGAAAGACAGAATCAACAAATTGGGCCCCTCAACCCTGCATCAAATAAATTAATGTACGAAATAATTTCGGTCTTATATGAACTGATAGTGGAAATGTCACCAATGTTTTTAAAATTTAAACCAAAACTTCAGAACAAATCAGGCTGTCATACATACACATATTGCCATAGGTACATAACATACAAACAGACAGTTACATTACGCAGTTAAATTCCTACTCTTCGACTGCAACAGACAATATCGTAGTACACAAGAATATATTAATATTTAGTGAGGAAAAACAAGTCCAAAACTATGTACAAAAACAAAAAACAAAATATGCACATTAAAATATCACACATTGGGGCAATGTATTGCATAGTAGCGATAAGTCACATTTGTGATGTTTGGCCAGATATACAATCACTAATCACTTTATTAGGCACACCTCCTTCCATTTACCATATGTATTTTGTTGTTCTACAATTACTGACGTCAGTCCATCTGTTTCTCTATATACTAAGACATACTGGTTTGATTATTTCTGTAACTTCTGATCTCCTGGGATTTTTAATTACAACAATCTCTATAGTCAATTCCAATCTACTAAGTCGAATTAAATTACTTATGGATGACAGAGGTCAACAGAGAATGGCCAGACTGGTCCGAGCTGACAGAAAATCTATGGCAACTCAGATAGCCACTCTTTGGCAAAAAGGAGTGATTGCATTTGAATGTACCAAAGGCCATAGTTTGAAGGATGTAGCTGAATATACAGGTGTTTTGAAGCACATGCTCATACAGATCTACCACCAGTGGCAAAAATCCCAGTCTACAGGAAACTGTAGCAGCGCTGAAAAATGAACTGACAGACAGGGATCGCCGGCATGTTTCATAGCGGGTGCATAAATTTTGCTTTGCTTCCAGGCAAGAATTTCTTCTAGAAGTCAACACAAGTCCTTCATAACCAATAGGGTTGAGTCCGAATGTCGTATTTTTCTAAAAATAGCATGCTCAAATGCGCATGCGCGTGAAAAGTAAGGTTTCTCGGACAAACGTTCGAGCGAGGGCTTTTTTGCGTCCGAAACTCGTCATCAAATCCGCTTAGAAATGGTCACAACAAAGCATTGCAGTTATGGATTTTGCTGGAGCGATTCAAGTTACTCCCATAAGGACTATATGAAGGGATTAACATTTATTCCATTTGTAAAACCTCATCGCTTTTGGACGACCAGAGCTTCACACCCAAAAGTGTAAAGAAGGACATTTACCAAACACTTCGTCAGAGAAGCGGAGCCTACTGATAAACACCCTGACCCGATACCAGCTATATACACCAGAACAGGCTGGTTTTTTACTGTTAATAAGTCAGTAACATGGCTAAACATAAACCCAGAAGTGGCCAATGCTAACGTGCACAAATACAGGGCTTCTAAAGAGTCTTAAAAGTTTTAAAAGCATTTAAGTCATGAATTTATCATCGGTTTGCAAGTAACTAACGTTAACAAACGCTAAACGCTAAAACAAACAGCAAGCAACTCTTTGCAACTCACCTGCTCACTAAATCCGTCTTTGTATGGGTAACAGGCAAGCTTCGACATTCCAGCCACATTTTAAGCTGAACTATGCTGTAGTCAGTGATCGTTTCATGCAGAAATGTCGCTCCTCGAATATGTTTTCACAGAGAGTGATGAAATGTGCGTGTTCTGTCGAGATGAGCTACTTTCCGGATCTGCGCACGTGCAGATGAAAAGTTTGGCCGTTTGTTTCCGTGCCGACAGAACAATGCGTATAGCAGTGGCCACGCTGAAGCGTTTGTTCGAAACTTCCGTGTCAGTCGTGACGTCATTCGGACTCAACGCTATTTGTGAAAGGACATGCCACAGGGAACTGAATACCATGTACATATGGAGCAGAGTGGCATGCAAAGGGCCTTTGCTCACCTCTACTCGCAAAGTTGACTGGTTACAGTAGGCGAAAAGACACAAGAACTGGACTGTTCATGACTCGAAACATGTTATCTGGTCAGATAGATAAGATTTCTGCCAGTATTTCAGTGATGCTAGGTGTATTCTTCATGAAAGACCTCTGAAAGCCTTCAATGAGGACTGCATGCAAAGATGGTTTAAGCTTTATGAGGTTCTCTGATGCTCTTTATGAGTCCTTTAGTTGAGGTGACAATATCTTTGAACCACAACACCTACACTAAGCTGCTGGACAACCAGTCCTATCCCTGTATTCCAAGATGAAAATTCACGCATACACAGGGCTGCAAATGTGAAGGACTGGCATGATGAACATTCAAAAGCAGGCACATCTAGATTGGCCTTCAAAATCCCTAGATGTGAATCCTCTAGAAACTCCAGGGAAGACATCCAAGAAATCTGGATAAATTGCGCAATTCTTTAATGCAAGCGTGTCTGACGTATCACATATTCAATTTGGCACATTTCAATCACAGGGAACTAATTTTTTGTCCAGTGAGTATATTTTCTCTACATAAAACATAACTTGATTTTTAATAAACTGTACAAACTATGGCAGTCACTATGGTAGCACTATAATATAAAATATAGTCCACAAAAAATAAGAGGTATTGCAACAGCCAACCACAGTGTAATGTTGTTTTCAGGGGTAGATGTAATTGTTTCAGGGCAAATTAGCTGAGGCTGTACATGGGGAGTAGGCATAGAGCAAAGGGCTGGGGCAGGACCTGGGATCTGCAAAAGAGGGAGTCCTGATTCCCTCTGCACTTTTAGAGCATTTTGCAGAAACAAGAGAGAGCGCTTGGGAAACTTGGGTGGAGAGAAAAGATTGCAGTCAGGAATAAAGAAGTGGGTAAGTGTGCCAACTTGAACAGCATGCTCAAAATTCACTAGAAGCTCCATAAAGCAAATAGGTAGCTTGTCAGGAGCCCATAGTGAGTCCTTAAATCTGGCAGCGAGGATGTGAAAGAAGGCAGTTTTCCCATGGTAGGAGCAGAGATATTTGAGTTCATTGGGATAGATCTGCTTTAGTCCCTCAAACAGGCACTTGAGGAGCCGCAAACACAGTTTTCTAATGGAAGACAGGAACTGTTAACAATATTACCATACAACAATATATAGAAATGATATGTTAAAACATGATTATTATGGTAAGCACAATTTAACGACCATCCGATTGATCAACAATCCTTTCACTTTAACTTCCTTTGATAAACTTGATGTTTGTTTCTCTAGTGGGATCTGGCAACCCTGATTTGTGTACCTTACCGGTTATACACCATATTGCCAAAAGTATTCACTCTCCCCTCCAAATAATTTAATTCAATTGTTCCAATCATGTCCATGGCCACATGTGTGTTACATCAGGCACCTAGACATGCAGATTGCTTCTAAAAACATTTGTGAAAGAATGGGTCACTCCAAGGAGCTCAGTGAATTCCAGCGTGGTACCGTAATAGGATGCCACCTATGCAACAAGTCCAGTCATGAAATTTACTTACTGTTAAATATCCACATTCAACTGTCAGTGGTATTATAACAAATTGGAAGTGATTGGGAATGGCAGCAACTCATGGGCCATGTAAAATGCCGGTGAGGGGTCTGCAGATGATGAGGTGCATAATGCACAGAGGTCACCAACTTTCTGCAAAGTCAACTACAGCAGAACTCCAAACTTCACTTCATGTGGCCTTCAGATTAGCTCAAGAACAGTGTGTAGAGAGTTTCCATTGTCAAGCAGCTGCATCCAAGCCATTCATCATCAAGTGCAATGCAAACCATTAGATGTAGGGGGGGTAAAGCATGCCAACACTGGACTTTAGAGCAGTGACATGTTCTCTGTAGTTACCAATCACACTTCTCTGTCTGGCAATCTGATGGGTGACTCTGAGTTTCTCGGTTGTCAGGTGTCTGACTGCTAAAGTCTAAAGTTTGGTTGAGGGAGAATTATGCTGTGGGTTTGTTTTTCAGGAATTGGGCTTGTCCCCTTAGGTCTGATGAAGTTAACTGTTAATGCTTCAGACCAAGAGATTTTGGACAATTTCATACCTGTATATTATTGATAACTGGTCCAAATTCACTCATTAAGTCTGTTTCATCTGGCTAATTTTGTGGGTTGTTCATTATATATCACTATGGTTTTGGTTTCCAATAAACAACAATCTCAGACGTTTCAATCATTCATTAATCAGTCAAGTGTTCGTCTCTGAGGTATTTACATACCGTGCACAAAGTGTTCTTTTGAAAATTTTATTTATATTTACAGTAGCATAAAAAAGAATATATGACTATGGTAATGTCCATTCAATTATCAATTCAGTCAACAACCTGTTTCTCAGAAAAATGGTCGTTAAACGGTGCATTCCTATATAAATATATCTTACACACTTAACAGTCTACGTTCTTACCGGCAGCATACGTTTTTTTTATCCTCACAGCATGTCTTCTTGTTGCCATGGAACCTGATCATTTGTTTTTCAATATGAGAGAAGGATATTCTCCAGCTTTCTAGAAATTCAACCACACATATTCATCCATCATGATACAAATTCAAAGATTAGTAAGTAGGTTCTGTAACTGATTGAATACTGTATGTTTTAAATTGAAGATACCCTTTTCGGTGTCATTGAGGTTTCGCACTTTTGGTCTTTTTGGCACAAAGTAAACAGGCTTGCTAACAAATTTTCGCCGAGCGTTCTTCCCAAGCCAGTTATCCACAGCAGGACCAGCTCTTGCAGCTTGTGGCCAACCTTGTGGAACCTCTAGGGCAGGAACAATATCCAAAGACAATATCTCCTCCCCTTTGTATTTGTCTGTCTTGAATGACAGGGTTAGAGCTGGTGAATTCACACGTTTCCTGCACATCACCCAATGACCTTCAGGCACTATAAAACATAAATGCTAGTTTAGAAATCATTATAAACTCCAATCAACTAAAAACCCCACAATATCTGACACCTTTTATAGAGATTACTTTAAAAGCTTGTGAAAAATAGTATGTGTGTTTAATTAATGTAATCAATATCATGAATATACAACAGAAATCGTGTTCACTTGTTCCTTTTTTGTGCAGGGCATGTCTGAGCTGGTGTGCATTTCCCACCCATTTTTGCTATATGGGAAATAGTGGGGTGACCACACCAGCCTCCCATTCTCTTGTGCACTGAGGGAGTTAGGGACGAAGGTACTGCCCTTCCTTCATAGTGGGAAGTAGAGCCAGGAAGCTCGAGGTACGGCAGGGTGTAGTCTGTTAGAGTAAGGACAGCTTTTACCTCTGTGCTACTGCATGGTCTTCCGGCACCGTGACAGGGTGGAACAGATCCACTCGGCAGTGGCTATAGGAATGCCCCCTGATGTGGCCACCCAGCCCTGTGACCGAACCGAATGGGTCCATGCAGTGAGGGCACCAGTGAATGAGGTAACCCACAGGCTGGGGCACCGCTCCAGGGGCTGTCCCTTTGCCCCCTGCCATACCTCTCCCCTTTGTCCCTACCTGGCCGATCAGCAGGGCTCACCGAGGGCCACCGGACGTGTCCTTGTCATCTTGTGCACCTAGCTCCTAGTGGTAAGGCTCCATTTTGCTTTTGTTTCTTATTAGTTTAACCATTTTTTGCGTCTTTGGGTATTTGTGTGGGTTTTTACTAGTAAATCTACCCTTATTCTTGAAGCTGTCTGCGTGTGGGTCCTCTCTATCACATCTCGCCCCCCACATCCATAACACCTACACCCTAAATTTTATTAAGCAGGTGGCAGTATTTTAAAAAATGACTGCTTATCTGAAGTTAATTAATTTATTCATTATCCCCTTACTCATAGTCATAGTCGCAGGAAAGCCGGTGACACAGGGTGAAAGCTGGGAACAACCCATCAAGCCATCATACAGCACATAAACTCAGTTAACCTAAGACTCACATCCTTGGAACGTGAAAGGAAGTACCCAGTACCCAGACTAAACCCACACGGACATGCGGAGGACATGCAAACTCCACACAGGAGGAGTCCGAAGTCAGGATCAAACTGGAGCTGGGAGATCTGTAGCTCAGTAATATAATAAAAAGTGAAATTTTGGAATAAGAAGTGTAATCTTGGAATTTTATATTTCTGTAATAGATAGACCATATAAAACATTTACAAACTCACTCAAACACCCACTCACCCACCTACCGCACCCCCCTTATCCAAAAAATACTGAAGTGATTATCATCTTCCATCTCACAAGCTATTAACTTGAAAACAAATTAAAATTTACCTTTAAGTTTAGTGATAAACTTGCAGATCAAGCGGTGCATTTCATTCATTATTTTGCTGGGTGAAATGGTGAGTCCATCTTCTAAGAGGAATGATCGTATTTCACTGCGAGTAGGTCTGCAGAGTTGAACTGTATAGAACAGTCCACCATAGTTTTTCAGTTCTGTCAACATTATTCGTGGTGTTTTAAGTTTCAACATAATGTCAAACTCATTGGGTTTATGGATCTGTTGAAAAATACATTAATATGTAATTAAAGCCTCATATTAAAAAACTGACATAGGCCAAAGTTTATACGAGGAGTCAGTCTTAACAATTCTTAGAAATTTTTCTCCACCTGCATAAATTTTTTAAAGTGTTATTCTGTTGCATAAATAGTAGAAATTCATTTTCCAGTAAACATAATTAGCTTCTGCTTTTTCTGAGGCTGGACATAATCTCAAACATTTTGATCACTGTCACTGCTTGTCACTTTACCTTCACTAATTCATAGTAACTTCCACTACTGAGAATGGAGACATCTCTGAAGTAGGGCTGTTCCTCATTTTCCTTTAAGTATTTCAGTAAATCCTTTTTTAAGTTGTTAACTAATGTAGTGGCAAACTGTATGTCAGACTGTCGCAGGTGTAACTCTCTGCCTCGGCTCCTGATGGTCTGTTTAAGCTCATCAGAAATGAGCAAAATCTCACCAAGTGTCCCTTCTGTTCCAGGTTCATCTGAAAAAAAACATATAACTAACTTAATGGCTTTTATAGGATGGAATTTTTGGCAATGCGCAATTTTTCTATCATTTTCAAATAAATGTAAACACTCATTTAACCCTGATGTACAGTATAATGTAAATGTTAACATATAGACTCGACGATGCACTACAGAATGGGTAAAAGAAAAAAGAAAGACACCAAACAAAAGCTCTGGACAATAAATACTCCATATTGTTAGGTTATGTAGTCTCCATAATCATTTTAGCATCAAGGATATTTAACATTACGGTAATTTGAATTCTCTCCGTTCAAATAGGTCCAGCTGCTATTGTGTAACATACCTTAATATCATAAAGAACTGCAGTCAGCTCTTGATCTTAACTAAACCTTAATTTGTTTGCATAATACACTGCCTGGCCATAAAAAAATCACCACCTACCAGTGCAGTGTTGTGATCTGCTGCAGTTGGTCAGGTCTAAGCTCAGCAATGTTATGTGTCCAAAGAATGAGGTCAGCTGATACCTGAATATACTGAACGACCAGGTCTTTCTTCCTTGATGGCACAGACACTTTACTAGATTACAATTCTAGGGCTCAAATTGTGAAAGAGTGATTCAGGGAGCATGAGACATTATTTTCACACATGGGTTGGCCACCACAGAGTCCAGACCTCAAAATCGTTGGGATGTGGGACTTTGCACGGTGGGTCCAAATCTCCAATCATCAATACAAGATCTTGGAGAGAAAGTAATGCAAATCTGGACAGAAATAAATGTGACATTGCAGAAGCTTGTGGAGATGATGCCACAGCGAATGGATGATGGAATCAAAGCTAAATATGGTCCAACTAAATAATTTATATATTTTATAGTTCATGATCTTTTTTTGGCCAGGCAGTGTATTTCCCAACAGGTGAGTTGGAGGTTTACTATCTAAACCTACACAGGTATGAAAAAGTGTTTGCCTGCTTCATGATTTCTTATTTTCTTGTACTTTTTCAGACAGGGCCACGTAGGTTTGGATCTTTTTTCTCCCTTAATACTGTATTTTCACGACTATAAGATGCACTTTAAATCCTTAAATTTGATCAAAAATCAACAGTTTGCCTTATAATCAGGTCCACCTTATATATGAATTCTGGTTGTGCTTACTGACTGATTTTATGTGGTACAAGGTGCTCAAAAATCTGTCAAAATGTTCTAGAATGGCTTTGGTAAGCAACAAAGCCGAAGCACTTGTTCTAGGAGCATTACGGTAACCATAGTCAGGATGTTTGTTTTGAACTCAAAATGGCATCTGTTAAGAGACATGCTTATGAAGTGGATTTCAAACTCAAGGCTATAAGGTACAAAATAGAACATGAAAATAGAGCAGCTGTGAGAAATTTCAAAATTAACTAGAGAGGTGCATTTCCTGCAGAAAATGCGAGTGTGATTGCCATGATGCAAGTGCCGGGTCAGGGTGCACCTTGGTCCATGCATGCCCATTTTCATGTTTCTAGCTCAAAAACTTATCAGAGTTACGGCCATCTGAATTTGCCCGTAATGTTAGGGTCAATGGGAAACTTTTCTCGCGTTTTCGCGTATGACGTGCGAATGCGACGTTAGATTTGCTAGCTGTGGACAAGCAACCGTCTCCTGAGAATTCTGCATGTTTTGGTGTTTGTCCCATGTCGCTATATCGAAAACTGTGGTGCGAACATTGACAGAGTGTGCTCAATGCTTTTCCTATGGGTGGATATTGTGGGCATGGTCAAATGTGACCGGAGTGCCCGATCACGCCATGACTTCAAGTGCTCCTCCGTCCATGCCTGCCGATTTTCGTTTTCCTAGTTCAAAAACTGACAGAGTTATAGCCATCTGAAATTGGCTGTAATGTTAAGTCAATGGGAAAATTTTCTCACATTTTCGTGTGCAGCATGCGACTGCAATGTTCAATTTCTTATCTGTATACAAGCAACTGTCTCCCGAGAATTCTGCACGTTTCGGTGTTTGTCCCATGTTGATATCTCGAAAACTGCAGGCAAAATTACATGTCAAAAAAACGGCTGAATAATAAGAAGAAGATAGATGACCTTCAGATAACAATAGTGTGACTATAGGCAATCACACTAATTAATCAATGGTGTTGAAGTGGAGAAAGCACGAAGATGATTTGCGCCAAACACCAAGACTAAACAGAGAAGACCAAACACTATGAGTTTCAGAGAGAACCAAAAGCGGTGGCCACAGTTAGAGGACGTTATTCAACAGAGACCAGCAGGTAGAAGCTTCTCTACAGTCTCTATTCAAACTTTCACAAAGGACTGAATCATCACTAAACTGTTAAGTAATAGCAATGAAACTCGGATAATGAGAGAGATTTGGACATGCTTGCTGCTGAAATCGCTAAAATGTTTACATCAGACACTGAGGATGATGGATTTAATGGATTTATGGAGGAGAATGAGCTGAAAAACGTATTTTTTTACTTTATCTTACAACTGAACAATGTTTAGAGTTAATGTGAATGAGTTGATTAAAGATCTGTTTTGTTTCTCTGAATGTGCCTTATAATCCGCCTTATATATGCAATTAGATCCATTCACTGATGCTGTGCTTTATAATCCGGTGCGCCTTATAGTCGTGAAAATATGGTAATAAAAGCCTTCATTTAAAAACTGCATTTTGTGTTTACTTGTGTTGTCTTTGACTAATATTTAAATTGTTTGATGATCTGAAACATTTAAGAGTGACAAACATGCAAAAATAAGGGGGCAAACATTTGTTCACACCGCTATATCGATTTAATATTTCAGGATTGCCATAGCCTACCTTTGCACTGTTCATGCTTCCTCTTAATGATTTTAGTTGAAGGTGGACTTCTCATTCTTTCAGGTAGTGTAGGTACATCTGTGTCATCTTTTAGGTCCTTTAGAGATATGTTTCTCTCCATTCTGGATTGTTATTTAAAGCTATGAATATAACAAATTTATCAAGATTATTCATTAAGCCATATAGGTTATAGGTCATTCTCAGCTTGTACTACTATATATTATTATTGTTGTTCTTGAAACATATGTACATACAGTATTAAAGTAATGTTAAAGACTTACTTTTTCTCCAGGTCTGAAGAATGGCACTTATCAAGCTACAGCTTGAGTGTACTGAAACAATCACAATCTTTTCAACGGAAATGCTGCTACCCCTTTAAATAAATTCACAATGAAACTTATCGTGGCGTACTACCAGAAGAAATTTCCTCAAGGTACAGAGGTGGTTTATTGTGTAATCCCTCTGGTTTCATTTTCAAAACATGATGTAGTTTCATATCAGCTATCACATTAAGGTGTGCTTTTAAAAGTCATTCTCCATTTGCACAATGAGCCAGAAAACCCAAACCAAACCAACTGTAAGATTTACTTACAAATAATACATTAATAAAGACACCTCTTGGCTCTACCTCTAAAGGATGGCATTTGTTTAAGCCATGTGATTTACTGACAAGCCCCGCCATGCACATGAAATGAAAGTCTTGAAAAGGAAAAAGCTGTGAAATGAAAGGAAAAGCTACACTACCGTTCAAAAGTTTGGGATCACTTGGCAATTTTCATGTTTTCCACGGAAACACACATGAAATTAGTCTGA
>JAVSBU010000083.1:1987801-1998792 GCA_033118015.1 Loricariichthys derbyi | reverse complement strand
CATGAAACATACTCAATCTCATAATCACTGAACATTAGCTGTGTCTATCTCAGCACTGGTTTGTCTTTTTCTTCTTCGACTTTCAGCTGTTCTATGTCTAAAACAGTGCACACTTTTTTCACTTCCAGATTTATCCTGCGGGCTGGATTGAAGCCCTTGGTAGGCCGGTTGAGGCCCGCGGGCCGTATGTTTGACACCTCTGGGATAGAGCCTAGTTTCCGTTCAATGAAAATCAGCTTATTTGATTGTCTAAATTTCAAATTGTCTAAAGTCCAAACACTAAATGTTGGGTTTTTGCATATCCATGAAATTTAAAAGAAGCACTTCTTAGTTGCCAAAATTTATTTTTCTGGCACTGGCTGCAGCCTTGTATACATTCTACTGGAACCAGCACCTTTCAAAGTACAATTTTGAAAATACAGACAACTCAAAATGACATTTTGTAGAAATTTTCAGGAAAATATCAATTTCAAATCAGCAAGACTGTGAAATTATACCATTTTTTAACTTAAATTGCTCAAAAACTATGCTGTACGATGTGCTGAAACTTAATTTCCTGGGAGTACCTAGGACTGGTTACACACTTAATTAATTCTGGGGGTTTACCATTAATAGTTTCTTAATTATGCATCCTCCAAAATGGCAAAAATTAGTTTTTTGCCCACAGAAAAAAAATGGCCGAAACTTGGTCACCTGAGGTATTTTGGTGTGCTAAATCTATTGTGGTTTGATTAATGATAAAAAAGATAATTAACCTTTAATTAACCCCTTTTTCCAGAAATCTCAAAATGAAATCACAAGACAAAGTGGGGAAATGTGTATTCACTCTTCACTCTTCTTATGATATTGCTAATAATTAGTTATTTAGTTGTGGTTTTGTACAGACACACTGCATATAAACACACATTAAACTCTCAGTAAAGCTCTCATTCACTTATATAACCTGTATCAGGTGAAAAATCCCAGCATGCACTGCACAAAACAGAGCACAGATCTGATACAAGCTCTGATTTCAAATCCTCACAGCACAGATACAGTATCTCTCTCGCTCGCTCTCTCTCATATGCACGCGTACACAGCATCAGTGGAAACTACCTAACACCTAAGACCACATCTACGCACATCACCAGCATTCTTATATGTAGACATGTGAGTCATAAAACACACACACACCCGATATAAAAAGCCCATCATCACGAAGCATGCGAACGGCCGATTTGTCGGCCTCAAAATTGTACATTGAGCACAGAGTGCCGGAGCTCATAATTCTACTTTGAACCTGCGCGCACACCATCGTGGATCTGCACTTGACGCATGTGCTGCTGATTTTACCCAGGATTCAATTGTCCGGTTTTCTCTTGGGCTACGGGGCAGCATTACCAATGGTTTATCATTGAAAAGTTCATTTCACAGCGAACATTTTGATACCTAGTTTGCTAGGGTTTTTTAACACGATACCATGGAAAATTACAGTTGAATGTAAGGAATGAAGTTCGAAGAATTATTTTTTTTTTAAACATTTTTCATGATTTTTATTCAGAATCAGTATAACAAACTTGGTATTGAGAATGTGGTAATATTTAAATTAGTATTGATCGCAGTTCAACATAACGCCAGGACATTTTCCAAGAAGCCACCACAACACACTTTGCCTGACTGCGGTTTCTGAGCAGCAAAATCATTGATTTGGATACTTTTCAACTCGATAAAAAAGGTGTTGTCTTTCTCCAAATAAAATATTTCAACAACCAATAGAAAGGTATGTAAGCGAACTTTTATTTATTTTTATATCTTTATCATTTTTATTGATGTTATACTTTTGATGCTTTGACAGTTGGAAGCTGGGGTCTTTTCAGGAAGTTCGCTAATGCGTTGAGTGCCATTGTTTTCTGGTGGTTTAGAACAGTGACTGCCAGTACCTACTTTAAAGCCGTAATGTCCAGGGTCGAGGCCAAATGAGGGGGTGCACCCGAGGGGCTGACCGCATCACGCGAAAGCAGGGATGTAGCATGAACTGCAGGTCAAATCGAAGACTACGAAACGCAGGGGGTTTTAGCTGACTTCCATGGCATGGCTACAATAAGGTTACAATGGAAGTCAATAAGGTTAAGTAGGATAACATACACGAATATAGAGGAGATTGACACTCCAGTGAACTAAATAATATAATTTAAGAAAGGGTTTGCAGAGCCCTAAACAGATGCCACTACATACACTGACAAACCGGAAGTCCCCCCCAAGAGTGTTACCACGTGCCCCCGCATGCACCCAAAAATCTTAGAACACAACACCCAGTATGCACCTGAATGTTAGGAAACGCCCCCATATGCATTCAAAAATGTTGGGACACCACCCCGAACACTTGGTTGGTCAAGAGGGCCCTTGGCAGGGTCAGTCAGCTTTTGACTAACAGGCATGAAAATTGGCATGCGTGACCCTGGGTACACTCTGATGGGACATTTGATAGCCTTTGGGCCCCACACGTCCCCAGCAGGGCACAAAGGCCCCTGAAAGGGCATTGATTGTAATTTAGTCAGGGTTGAAAATTGGCATGCATGATTCTGCATACACTATGAGGTGACCTGTCCTGCCCTTTAGGTCCAAGATGTCCATGGCGGGGCACAAAGGCCCTTGGCAGGGCAGTGACTGTTTGACCTTTAGATTTTGACCTTCAGACTCAAACCAGAAGTGTGTTCCCGGGTACACAGTGAGGGGGGAAAGTGACGTCTCCTGCATGTGTCCAAAAGTGTTGGGACATGCCCATCTGCCAAAAGTGTTAGAAACCCCCCCCGCCCCCCCCCCCCCCCCGAATGGGTTCTAAATTATTGGCACACAAACCCAAATTGTTTCTGCTTGCCACGTTTCAAGCACTGTTGTAGTTCCTTCAGGAAATGCAGATCTATTTATTATTATTATACTGGGCGTCTTCCACAAATTTAATAGAACCTGAACTGCTCAATGTACAGACACGGTTCAAACACTGCTGTGTAGATAATCGGCCTGTGTGGTGTGCTATGTCTTTTGGAGTCATCACAAATTATAGTTTTTAATAGTAATCGCATTGTAATTGGTGTGTTTGATGCTGGGTTCACTCTGAAGGGACATGTGATTTCCTTTGGGCCCCACAGGTCCAATGCAGGCCACAGAGGCTCCTGGCAGGGCAATGGCTATAACTCAGACAGAGTTTGCCCTACAGCCACAAAAATTGGCACACTTGGTCCCAGGTTACGCCCTGAGGTGACATGTACCTTCTTAGCCCTACACATGGCACAGAGGCCCATGGAAGGCAATGAATGTAAGTCAGTCATGTTTTGACCTACAGAGAAGAAGACCTGAAGTGTGGTCCAGGGAACACAGGGAAAAAATCAGATGTCTCCTGCACATGTCCAGAATTATTGGGTGACACGTGCCTGGCAAAAGTGTTAGGACAGCCCCCACATGTTGGGACACAAACCCAAATTCTTTCTACTTGCAACTTTTCAGACACTGTTGTAGTTTCTTCATGAAATGCAGATCTCATAAGCTACACTTTTAACTGGTATCACAGATTACTTTGTCCCAAGCAAAAGAAAATAAAAACAAAAGAACATTAACTAATCCTCCAGTAGTATATGTGATATTGACATTGAACATACAGTTCTTTACCTCATTATTTAAATTTGTTAAATTATATTGCTAAAGTCATAAAATTGATCATCTGCTCAAGAAGTGCAAGACTAAATTAAATAGCCTAGCCAACACTTGCAGTGAAGGGAAAAGTATAATAAAATATTTATTATCCTTTAACAAACCACACACAACATTCCTTGGGATGACTGACTGGTCCTATGGGAAGGTTATTCTTTATAACCTGCTTGTACATGATACAGCCCAAACCTTAAAACTGCGTTTACAATGTTGCTTTGTCCAGTTAGCTTCGCCCAAAGTCAAACCCAAATCCTTCCCTTGATGTTATTCTTGCACAGAAATTTACCAGTTGTATTAGTTATTTGTTACAGTTATTTTGTTTGTTAAAGTTGTTAACAGTTAATACAGTGTTTGTCATCATGTGTATATAATCAAGGCTCTGATTTATAGATTTTACTTTGCCCCAGGGAAATGCACAATATATACTCATTGGACAAAAATTGTGTTTAAGGTGGTAGTAACTTCAGGCTCCTGCAGGGTTTGCACAGGAATGCTCAGGCTATAAACACCTGCTGGGTGTGCAACGGGATTCAAAGATTGAGAAGAGGATGTTCAGTGAATGTTTTGTTAGATGTGTGGAAAATGGGTATCAAATCAGATAATTATTAAGTTAAAGCAGTTAATGATTGGTAAAAGGAGTGATTGCAGACCGTAGTGTGAAGTAGCTGAATTTGCAAGTTACATATGGTCATTCGGGTCTACCAGCAGTGGCAGAAACCCAGGTCTACAGGAAATTCTTGTCAAAATTGTGGCCGAAAGACAAAACTAACAGACAGGGACCACCGGCATGTTTCACAGCTGATAAATACAAATTGCTTCACTTCCAGGCAAAACTGTTTTTAGAATTCAACACAGGTCCATGCCAAATTGAACAGCAGCTGTTATGCGAGCTTGCTATTACATGCTAATAGGCGTTTGTCACAGGTGATTAATTTCTTTTTGCCCGGTTAGTATTTGAAGGAATTGCTATGAAGGAATGCATGACGAAAATGATCCAATATGGCATATTAGTGAGTGGCAAAAGTATGTAAACCTCTAGGATTACTAGTTAATTTGCAAGTGAAATTAGAGTCAAGTGTTTTCAATCAATGGGATGATCAGGTGTGAGTGGGCACCCTGTTTTATTTAAAGAACAGGTATCTATCAGTCTGCTCCTCAACACGTTTGTGGAAGTATATCATGGCACGAACAAAGGAGATTTCTGAAGACCTCAGAAAAAGAGATGTTGATGCTCATCAGGCTGGAAATGATTACATAACCATCTCTAAAGAGTGTGGACTCCACCAATCCACAGTCAGACAGATTGTGTACAAATGGAGGAAATTCAAGACTATTGATACCCTCCCAGGAGTGGTCGACCATCTCTCTCTACCTTTGCCTGACATTGTCCCCACATTTAGTGTTTTCACCCTCAGTCCTACACTTTCCTTTTCTCCTCTCTTTCTATTTCCTAACTCATTTCCCTCCTCATGGTCTTCGACTAACAGTAGTACAATTTCCACCGGCACTCTGTTTGTCAGCAGTATAATGAAAAATTCCTTTCATAATTAAATGAAATTTGAATGTAAAATTCTATCATGCACAAACTGGTGTTGGGCCCAGCACTTATGAGTAGAGAATAATATAGCTTTTACCAATCATGGCTTTTATCAAATATCCATGAATAAGCACCAGTTTCATTGAGATCCCTACTTCATCCTAACTTTAATTTGTTTCACTAAAGTCATTAAACTTTAGAGCTGTGAGCAGCAGCATGTTGAATGTCAGATAGAATGATCAGGCATAACTTTATGACCAGCAGTTTATTTCTATACTCCATGTCCATTTTTTTCAGCTTCACCTACCATATAGGTGCATTTTGTAGCTCTCCAAATAGAAATAATCTGTTCCTCTGCATAATTTGTAAGCCTTTGTTCACCCTGTTATTCAGTTGTCAGGACCACCATGGATTAGGTACTATTAGGGTGGTGGATCATTCTCAGCACTGCAGTGACACTGATGGGGTAGTGGTTTGTTGGTGCGTATTGTTCTGTATAAGTGGATAAGACACAGCACTGCTGCTGGAGTTTTTGAACACCATAGTATAATCTGGGACTGAGAACTGACCTGAAAATAGTCAAGCAACCAAAACTTTCCCAAAACCATCATCATGTAAGCAGTGTCCTGTGAACACTAAGGAAGGATTGGAGAATGACTAATACAAACTGCAACAACAGATGAGCTACTATCTCTGACTTTACATCTTCAGGTGGAGCAGCAAGGTGAATGTCTCTAATAAAGTGAACAATGAATGAACAGTGTATGAAAACTCCAGCAGTATCTGATATACTCATACCAGCACAACACGCACTAATACACCAATATCACCACGTCACAGTGCTGAGAATGATCTACCACAGTAATAGTACCTGATCTGTTGTGGTCTTGTGGGGGCCCTGACCAATGAAGAACAGGGTGACATGGGGCTAACAAAGTATGCAGCGCAACAGATGGACTGCAGTCTCTAGTTGTAGAACTATAAAGTACACCTATATGGTAAGTGGAGCTGATGGACAAGGAGTGTAGAAAGAAGGAGGTGATCATAATGTTACATGTATGGTTCATGTACAAGTATGGTTCATGTAATGGCAGAGTAAATTTGCTGTTTTTCCACTTGAGGCAGTCTGTTATTCTTTTATCCTATAGCAAGTAATTACTAAGGAGTATGAGCTGTTTGACTTCAGAAAAACAGAAGTTACTCCTCTTCTGCTGATTCTGGACAGAAGTGATGATGCCATCACACCTCTCCTCAATCAAGTAAGAATTTCTTTTGGGCCTAGCAATAAAACCTGTATAGCTGTAACTATTGCAGTTTTTCAGATGTGGACGGTACAGACCAACATGTAGAGCAGTGTTTCCCAACCCTGGTCCTGGAGGCACACTGCCCTGCCATGAAACACTGCTTTAAACTTTTATGACGTTTATATTTGTTATTTTAAATTACATAATGTTCTTATTCATTGTTCTTACCAATTTTCACTGGTAACCAGAAGTATTCATTGTACTCTGTACAGAAATTTTGTAATTACAGTATACAGTTGTTATCTCCCTGTAGTGGACATACCAGGCTATGGTTCACGAGTTACTTGGCCTTAACAACAACCGAATTGATCTCTCAAGAGTACCTGGCATCACTAAAGACCTGAAAGAGGTGGTGCTGTCTGCAGAGAATGATGAGTTTTATGCAAATGTGAGTAGGACTCGGTGCTTAGATCTAGTTTCCCAGTTGAATATTTTTAGATTTAAGATTGAATGTTTTTAGGTTTGTCTGGAAACCAAACATTGTGACATGGAATAACATATGAAACCTTAACTTATATTGGTTTTGAGATTGCAGAACACAGAATTTCTTGTTTATGATTTCATTAAGTTAAATAAGATATTTTTCTGATTAAACCATTGTGAATGAGATTTTGGTGTACAGACTGGTCAAGAGATAAAATAATGACTGTGTTGATTTTGGAAATGAAGAAATTAGTCTTCTCTCTGACAATATGAATTGAATGCTTCATGTTGCTACATTATGAAATTATGAAGCAAAATCCTTTCATGTTCAAATATCTAAAGGCAGGCCATGCAACACTGGATTTCTAGGAGAGGCCGACCGATAATTAGAGAGCATGGGGACCATTATCTAATGCAGATATCACAAACTAGTAATAATAAATGAGACAATTTCTGAACTTAAATGATTGTTTATTAAAAATCTAATTGCACAACCTCTGTGTACATGTTTTTTCTTGGGGGGGGTGAAAATGTTTGAATAGTGCAATTTTTTGAGGAAAAAAAAAACGTTTTGAGGAATCAGATGTTTTATCATTTAAGAAATATGGTCAAAACAAGATTTTAAATAATCTGAAGCCTCATGGTGTGTCTATTTTCTAAATAGAACCTGTACCTGAACTTTGGAGAGATTGGAACAAACATTAAGAATTTAATGGAGGACTTTCAGAAGAAGAAGCCAAAAGGCCAACAGAAGCTGGAGTCAATTGCTGACATGAAGGTAATGACATGCTGTCAGGTCCATTACTTTTATTTACAGGCCAGTACAAAGAAAGCATGTCTGTGTAACACTAGTATTTGTTTCTTTACAAGTAGCCATTTTGTCTTTCTGTAGGCATTTGTGGATAACTACCCACAGTTTAAGAAGATGTCAGGCACAGTGTCCAAGCATGTGACAGTGGTTGGTGAGCTGTCTCGCCTGGTCAGTGAGAGGCAGTTAATGGAGGTGTCTGAGGTAGAACAGGAGCTTGCATGCCAGAACGACCACTCCAGCGCTCAGCAGGTATTTAACATGCCTTGCACTCGTTAACACACAACAAAGTTCAGAAAGACATGTGCAAACAGCTTTATTCAGAAAATGAAAAAAGAGGAGGTGAATGAGAGACATGAGAGACGTGCATGTTCTGTTATATATTATTTGAGCCTAATGGTGTGTTTTGAAAAGTGATGAGTGCGTGTTTTCCATTTATCATAAAAAGCCATTCATCAGCCATGAGTGTTGAATGGCCAACATCTGCTGATTTAGGTTTGTGATATTGTGAAGCAATTATAAAATGATTACAGTGGTGCAGATGTAGTGTAAATGTGACCCAATATGGCAAAATCAGGCATAATGCACCAAAAATCAAAATTGAGATAATGACCGATTGCATATCTCCATGAAATAAGCTTTAACATGATGTTTATTTCATCAAAATACCTTGGAAAAATAAAAATTCTACAGCTATTTGAAGTTCGGGAGTCCTGCCAGACTTTCCAACAGTTCCAAAAGGCTCCTAAAGTTTTCTTATAGTTCAAAATCAAAACACCATAGCAACCATGCATCAAATGTTGTTCAATCCCTATGAAATTTGGCACATAATTTGATACAGGTATAAGCTTCAGGAAAAGTAAAGTCTGCACTGCCATTACCACAACGTTGGTTGGTTGGCGCCTCTCAACCAATCACAGCGCCCGTCTCTGCTGGTGTGTGGAAACACGCTTGGGATTGTTTATGCTTCGTAAAATCTCATTTTATTGGGGGAAAAAATATTATTTGGGATCCCCTCATTAAAATAGAGCAAGAAGGAATATTATAGACGTGCCTCCATCGAAATATGGGCACTGGAATATACCATGCACATGCTCAGAGCCGGTGAAAGTGGAGTGGATTTTCGCTTGTTTTCAGGTATTTCTGGCTTATTTTACCCAAACCAGATCGTAAAAAAATTTTTTTGCGTGTTTAAGAGTATTTTTTATTGTTTAAATGGATTTGATGGATAGATTATGGTATAAGCTTGCAATTTCTGTCAAAATCTCAAAACTGATCTGGGTGTGCATGTTCGTCACTTCCCATAATTTAACAGGCTATAACACAAGTACAATTTGCGACTTACGCCGGGTTTTGCCGTAGCGGTTCACAAATCTGAATCTCCAATCAAAAAGCAGATCAAATCTGGTAAAGTGGTCATTGTGTGTGTATAAATAACTCAAAACTATGTCTACAAAAACGGGGTTACCATCTTATTTCATAATTCGATTGCTTAATGCTAAGCTGTATATGAAACGGTGTCATAAAATAACGTGCATGCTTACTTGCTGACTTGCTTGTATTCGTCGAACGCTTGTGCTGCAGAGTTTAACTCCGACTGCTTCTGTAACAACTGAGCTTTCAACCTCTCCATGGAAACGGAGGACAGCATCTCCATGGTAACCGGGGTGGAGCCAATGTTAGGTGCTGTCGAAGGTAAATATAAACAAAATTTTAAAAAAAACTTCTTGTTTGGCTTGCAGGTCTTGTCACAAATCGTGCTTTCATACTCAATCCAAGTGCATAGGAAGAGCACTTAACCCTAAAAAAAGTATAACCAATCAAACGCTCACCGTGTGCTGCCTCAGCAGCCTCCTCCGTTTTTAGGACCTCCTGGAAGGCTTGTTCTAGTTCAGCTGCGGATTGGGACTCGGCCTCCTGAGCACGCTTTACGGTCTCCAAGGCACGTAGCGCACGTACTTCTTCCCTCAAGCTGAAGTTCTCCGCCGCGTACCACATCATACGCGGATGATGTTCCACCTGAAAGCAAACAACTGATTATAATAGATGTCAAACATGAGTTCCATATTTTCTTGATTATTCACGCATCAGATATTTCATAAGAGTTCAGATATTCACTGCTTCATGTAGACTACACCGACCAACCATGCTAGCCTTTCAACTAAAAGTGCGCGACTGAAGTTAAAAATGAGTGAACAAACAGGAGGCAAAATACAGACAACACCAGCCTTGCAATCTACGGCAGTCGACACTAGTTACGTTTAATTGCTCACTCATACGCAGGATAATTGACACTGAAAAGGTGATACTCAAGAGAGGCCAACCTGGAAAGTCTATCAGAAACTGGTTGGGACTGTGGTGGCTCAGTGGATAATGTACTGGACTGTAGACCAGAAGGTCCAGGATTCAAATCGTACTCTGCCAAGCTTTCCTATAGGTATTCTACATTCTAGAAAGCCTATGCTTTGCATGTACCTGTTCTCTGAGTAGGCGAATCTCCTGCAGCAACTGATCAATATGTTTTTGGTCTTGTTGGGCCGGATCGGGTCGTTCCCCAGTCTCCAGCTCTCTCTTCAGCTGGGCGATGCGATCGTCTCTGAATTTCAGAATCATGCGGTTAGACTGAATGAACTTCTCTTTCTGAGCCCAGGCTTCCTCCAGACGAGCAGTTTTGTCCTGCAGCACCTGCACAGTGAGGGCACACAACAGTCAGTGATGAATGCCATATAAATCAATAATGAGCTTTTTTTTCTTTTATATTCAAAGTCTCCAGCTCAAACACAAGCCTCGTCACCTTCTTTTCCTCTTCGCGCTTCCTCCACAGACGTACAGCCTGAAGAAAACGTGTCTTATATGGAGGCATGACTTCGGACGGAGCTGCAAAACACATATGCCGTGTTACTCCTCATACAGTACAGTCAAGTAGTGTGTGTATACGTGTACTTTTTTTAAACGGTGCGTATTTACCTATTTGAAGCTGAGGCCCACCAGGCGCTAGCTCATTACCATTATGGCGTGTAGACAGAACAGTAGCTAGCTGTTCCTTCAGCTTCTTCAATTCAGCCTGAAGCTGCTTTACATTTCCCTGAGTGTCCTCGTTTATCATTGCCTATAACCAGCACACACAAACACAACGTCCCCCATGTTAGTATTTAACTCTGTTTGCTCTTCAGCTTTATTACCCCTGTGTAAAACGTCTCCTTGTAAACTATAAAATTTGTATTTTGTTATG
>JAVSBU010000083.1:1974622-1987701 GCA_033118015.1 Loricariichthys derbyi | reverse complement strand
ATATTCTCATTGAATACTTTGTTCTGTACAAAGTTGAATGTACTGACAACAAAATCACACAAAAATCATCAATGGAAGTCAAATTTATTAACCACACTATTATTAACATAATTATTAATACAAAATTAAAGTGGAAAAACACACTACAGGCTGATCCAACTTCGATGTAAAGTCCTTAAAACAAGTCGAAATGAGGCTCAGTATTGTGTGTGGCCTTTATTTTTTGGAGCAGTATATATATATATACAGTGCCTCCAAGTAGTATTCAACCCCCTGTAGATTGTTGCAAGAAGTTACAGCACTCAAATTCTGAGCAAGAGAAACATTTATTAACAGATGTCTAAATATTACAATATAATAAATTCAAAACATATTAGTGTAAGTTATTATTCAACCCCTAGGTTTAATATTTTGTGGAATAACCCTTATTTGCAGCTCTTACAGTCATTACAGCGTACAATGCTCAATAGTACTTTGTCAGTTTGCTCTGCTAATTCTGTTCTTTAGTGCTCAAACAAAAATCCGTCCTGTGAAAGAAGGGGTAAGGGTGTTGATAAGAAAGTCGTTGGCATGGAGCCACCTGCCTGCAAACTGTAACATGATACCATCACACTATGTGTTTTCCTCTGATTGTCTTGATGTTCTCATGGAATGTCACTTATTGAAAATTTAAAATATAACATTAACAGCAAATGGGAAAGCCATCATGGAGAATTTAATAAAGCTAGACTATATTCATTATGATTTATTTATGTTTATATTTATATATTTTTACTCACCATAAATGCTATTATGCAATCAGCTAAAATATTAATGCCACCTCGTTTGGAAAACAGTTTAGGCAGATGTTACATATCAAAATAACATCCACATGAATATCTGGACCCAGACTCCAAGCAGAACATAACCCAGAGTATCACCCTCCACAGGCTTGTCTTTTTCACAAAATGATTTCCCCAAGCACACGTACTGCTTACAGGATGGAAAAGAAAATGGGACTCATCATGGCCTTCTTCAAAGGTCCAGTTGTGTAGGACCATGGTGAGCACTCTTACCCGTCTGCAACTATCCAGCCCGCACTCAGCAGGGGGAGCTGCACTATGTTGTGACATGTTCCATACATAAACATTAAACATTTCTCTGACTTGTACCACATTGCATTTGGCCATGTGTGTCAATGAACCTTGGGTGCCAACAACCTGTTGCCGAGTTGTGGTTTGTTCCTCCTTGGACGCCTGTCGCCAGGTACTCATCACCCCGCACCACTGTTGCAACAAGTCAGTTTGTGTCAATTCTTCTATACTAGATATTCCATGATTAACTGTAACTGGTATTATTGAAAAGTGGAAGAGTTTAGAAATGGCAGCAACTAAAGTTGCACACTGGAGTCGCTATTCTGTAACTGTAGTTCCAAACCTCCTCTGGCATTGACATCAGTTTACAAACTGTGCAACGACAGCTTCATGGAATGGGTTTCCATGGTTCAGCAGCAATATACAAGCAAGCACAATGCAAAGCGTCACATGGAGTGGTGTAAAGCATACCACCACTGGACTCTAGAGCAATCGTAAGGTGTTCTGTGGAGTGATGAATCACACCTCTGGAGGTACTGCATACTCAAGGATGTGTCTTAGATTGGCAAATGCCAAGAGAGCATTGCCTGCCTGCACTGGGCCATCTGTAAAGTTGTGTGGTGGTGCAATGATGCTATAGGGTTGTTTTTCAGGGGTTGGCCTGAAATCTCCGTGCTTCAGCATACTAAGACAGTTTGGACAATTGTATACTTGCAACATTGTGGGAACAGGCATGGTTGGATGAGAACGTCACTGGCCCACCAGTCTGGCCTCACAAATGCTCTTCTCATTCAATTGGTAAAAATTCACACAGACACATACCAAAATGTAAGAATTAAATTATTTAATTCCCTAAATAATATGCTTACCTGACAAAAAATAGTAACCTTGTATGTTTAAAATAACTTCAGGCTCTTACAGATGAACGACTGGACTATAAATACGTGTGCAGTATGTGACAGGATTCATAGATTGAGAAGAGGTGGTATAGTGTAGTAAATGTCTCATTTGATGTGTGTAAACTCGGTCCCAAATCAGATGTTAGTGAAAGACAAAAAGGAGTGATTGTATTTGGGCATCACAATCCTCATAAAAATCATTGCCGAAAAACATAAAAAATGAACAGGGACCACCACCATATTTTCTGGCTTGTGATAAAAAAAATTCCTAGGCAACTTGCAGGCAAGAATTGCTTCTAGATGTCAACACAGATCCTTCACAAACAATTTTTGAAAGAACAATCCACAGGGAACGGCATACCATAACCACGAGGAACAGAATAGATTCAGAATTAGGCATTCAACAAAATGAATCATTCCCGCCTTGTATGAACAGTTTAAGTTAGTGGTGGTGGTGTAATTGTGTGGGGGATATTTTTGGCTTTCCCCTTAATACCGCTTGAGCGTCGTTTAAACGCCTCATTACCATTTTCTGATGGCTACTTCCGGCAGGATAACGCCCCACGTCGCAAAGTTCAAGTAATCGCAAACTGGTTTCTTGAACATGAAAATGTACTCAAATGAACTTCAGTCACCAGATCTCAATCCAATAAAGCAGTTTGGGATGAGGTGGAATGGGAGATTCTAAACAATAAAATCTGAACATTGGTTAAGCAGCAAAGATTAACAAAATATTAAAACATACGGCTTTAAAATCAGTGGGATATTCTTAAAGCAATATGGATACACATACTTTTATTGACAAGCAGTCACTCATAGAAAGAGACCATTTGGAGGATGGGATATACCATAGGGTGAGACCCTCACAGTATAGTATAATAAAACAGTAAAATAAAATCCATGATATTAACCAAATTAGCTGGTACAACTGTAACTATTGTATTTATTTTGTTCATTATTTGTGCAGTCATAGTAACCCATGTCAAAAACATTACTTGATAAATTACTCATGAGCCCTATCCTGACTCCACCCTTACACCCTACCTCCTAAGAAGTGAACCACTCCACTCATGAGTTATTTACTTTCTCTGTAACCTGGTCTGTTTTGTTCTTAAATGTTTGGAACAGTCCACACCCCTTTGCACTATCCCACTGCTGCTGAACACATGTAGAGTTGATAAATAACTAATAAGCTGTGTATATCCAGTATGTAGATGGTAGTTCTTTATAGTATTAATATAACAGGCAGCATTCAGAGTTGCTGTAGCCACACAATTCACACACCAACATGGAAAAAAAAAACCCCAGCAAGTTCTCATAAAACTGCTGTAGACTACTTGATTATTAGGTCACCAAATAAACATGATCCATTTCATCCAACATTTGTTACATACAACCCCAAATGAGAAAAGATTGGGGCATATGTAAATTTCAAGTAAGGTAAAAAAGTGTGTTATAATTTAATTTTATTTAATTGCGAGCAGTATGAACTCAATATATTTTTGGTTTTGCCTGGTCAACTTCACATCATTTGTAAATATACATCGTTTTGTATTTCAGGCCTGCAACACATTCCAAAAAATTGATTAAGGACATTTTTAAAAAACTAAATAATAATGTGATAGCAAACAGGTGATTGTAACCATGATACAAAACCATGGTACAAAAACAGTATCCACAAAAGACTGTTTTTGAGTGGCAAAGATGGGCATAAGATCTCCAGTTTGTCAACAAATGCATACTGTAATGTTTAAAAACATTTTTAAAGAAAGAAAAATACAGTGCATAATATCGTTAAATGATTATGGGAATCTGGAATTTTAGTGCATAAAGGAAAAGGCACATGTCTAAACTGAAGGCCTGTGTTCACCAGTCCCTGAAAGGACACATCAACAACCATCATTCCTCAATAGTTGATAGAACCACAGCGGTAAGTGATTACTTTGGCAAACCTTTGTAGTGCCAAAACCACTACAATATGGAGTTACATTCACAAATGCCACTTAAAACTTCACTGTGCAAAAAGGAAGCCTTGTGTTAACCATATCCAGAAAGGCTCAGATGTATCTAGGATGGACCATCACGTGGTGGAAATGTGTATTGTGGCCAGATGAATCAGTATTCCAGATCTTTTTGGGAAAAATGGGCACAATGTGCTCTAGACCAAAGACAAAAAGGACCACCCAGACTGTTATCAGCAACAAATCCAAAAGTGAAGATCTGTCATGGAATGGGTTGTATCAGTGCCCTTGACAAAGGTCATTTACACTTATGTGATGGCGGCATTAATCCAGAAAAGTAAACAGATTTAAGAGCAAGAGCAAGTTGCCTTCAAGATGCGAGGGAGAAGTACTCGACCAGCATGGCTGCAGAAAACATGGAGAATTTTAAAATGCACAAATGTGACTAAACACCAGAAACAAGTTAATGCTTGGAATTTTCAGTGCCAAAACATATTTTAAGTGCTGTGAGAAGGAAAGGCAACATTTAACACTTTGTAATGTTTTACCATCTTAACTTTTTGGAATGTGTTGTAGGAATGGTTCAATATTAACAAATGAAAATGAAGTCAACCTGATAAGACATGAACTACATTGTGTTCCTACCATCTGTAATGAAACCAACATCAAAGATCATACATTACATCATAAATGTAAGAACCCCTATTTTTTTATTTGCATTTACCACACTTTCCCAAAAGTTTCTGATTTGTGGTTGTATATTATTAGAGCACTACATATAATTCGCTAACAAGGTGTGACAATAAAAAGACCCTGCTGTATTTCAATAAAAACACTTACATTTGCACTGCAGAAACTAGAAGCTCTACTCATGAAAATGTTCTAGGTACCACACATTCACCAAGCTCAGCACAATATACTGCAAGTAAAAATCAAGTATGACATTTCAGCTCATTTTATTTTAATTTTCTAAAAATGAAAGGAAAAAAAATCTAAACAAAACAAAACAAAAAAACAAAAACAAAAAAAAAAAAAAGGGAAAACCCCAAAAGAAATAAATCAAACATTAAAACCCAACAATAAATCTAAAGCACTCAAGAAAGGTTTACCTCACACATTAGCCCAAACTCAGGCATTGTACTGAAAAATAACAGATGACCAATGTATGGATACTTTAGTCTTCTGGCATTGTTTTCAATTAAAATAATTAACCAAACAACTTCATAAAAAACACAGTAACATACCTCTAGTAGCATACTCTATACTGTACATATTGCCATACGAATATTAAAGGTATTACTCTCTAAAAATACCCCTCCCAGCAGGTCGATCAAGCCCATTTCCATACCAGGACCATAATTAGGAATACAAAATTAAATAGGTTATTAATAAATCCAGATCACTATAAGAATTTTCATCGTTGCCCATGTTAAAAAGGAATCCTTTATTTATCACTGAAAAATATCAAAATGCAAATAACTGAATTCTGCAGGACTTCTGAGGAAGGATTTAAACTGCTAATTAAAGTACTCTGATTAAAAGTTTTTGGACAATCAAAACTATACTCTCCCCCAAACACCTCTCATTTTAGTCAATTTACACCACATTTACATAAATCACACAATAAAAACCCCAGTACTCCACACTAT
This sequence comes from Loricariichthys derbyi, assembly GCA_033118015.1. Taxonomy (NCBI): domain Eukaryota; kingdom Metazoa; phylum Chordata; class Actinopteri; order Siluriformes; family Loricariidae; genus Loricariichthys; species Loricariichthys derbyi. The sequence goes on along the minus strand of JAVSBU010000083.1, from coordinate 1,982,119 downwards.
CTTAGGTTTATATTTAAGCAAGCTTGATTTATAATGGTTAATCTGAATCAAACGGAGACTTCCCTTATGGGACAGGATCTTCAGCGATGATGGGTCCAGGAGCTGAAGAACTTTTAGCTGGAATTCACCGACTCAATGCTCCATAATGGGCAGAGACAGCGGCTGTACAGAGAGGTAGATGAGGAGCAGGGTGTCTCTTTGCCTCAGCAAAGTGGTTATTGGGAAAGTCAGTGGCAGGTTAAGCACAATCTGGTTTTATAATTTACAGACCAAGACAGTTGTGCCAGTTATGCTTCCGGTATTCAGGTAGCAGAGCAACTTTAGAGATGTATCGCGCTAAACACCACAGACCTCTTATTTCTTACCACTCAGCAACAATGACAAGCTTCTCATGCTGGGATGAAAACTTGGAATGGCAATAACTAAAATATCGATTCCCCCCCCCCCCCAAGTATATGTATTTGTCGAAAGAAAACATTTAGCCTCTACAATGATATATCTATGGTATACAAGAGAAGAAAATCTGCAAGATCACACAATTCAAAGTTTTTCTACAATTTGGATAAAGGTTCCAGGGAGGCAGACACACGGGGTTAGTCATCATCATCATCATCTTCATCTCCTTCACCCTCATCTTCTGCATCTCTCTTCCGCTTCTCACCTCGAACCGCTGCCTCCTCTTCTAAAAGTGGCAATATAAATTTAAACTCAAGGTGGGATGGGAAGAACGGAAAAAAAGCTATAGTGACAGGTACATAAGGGAAATCACAACATTCTCCTCACCTTCCTCCTCCTGCTCTTCTTCTACATAGTCATCATCATCCTCTTCATCCTTTTTTGGAAAAGTATCAGTAGTGGATGAATGTTATTACACCCATATTTGAAATGCTTTAATTTTAATAATCAACTGGAAACCATGCAACCTTTACATTACCTGAATATCATCTTTCATCAAGTATGACAGACCAACTTCTCCACTCTCTGATTCTTCCTCATCTTCCTCATCCTCGTCCTCATCCTCATATTCCCCAACAGGACTACCTCCCTCCTCAACATCCTTATCTGAGCCAGAACAAAGTTGCAGCACCATATTGAGTTCAATTACATTATTTTAAAATACAATTTTCAATAATCCTAACAGTATTAGAGCCTTCCACTCACCATCCCCATCATCCTCAGAGTCAGGAGCCTCATTATCCTCTGGATCAAAGCCATCCAAATATGTGACCTGAGGCAGCAGCTCAAAAATACTCTCTCTGTACTCCTCTAATGTTGTGATTTCACAATTAAAAAGGTCCAGGCTTTTCAGGTTCTTCAGATTTTGCTAAGGGTTACAATGGGAAGAGATGAAAGTCAGCTCTGAATACACCCAAATGACTTAATGAGAGGACTTTAAAAAATGATGGGCTTCTCTTAATAAAAGAAACCACTGTAACACCACCGAGATGCTGAGCAAAACTAAATATAATCGCATCAACATACACTACATGCTTTGCACACAACACATCACAAAGGCTGAAATAATCAACTTTTACAACCCAAATTAGAAAAAAGAATAGCAAAAAATGCAAATAAAAATAAAACCATTTTCCTTACAACAACTTTTATTTCATTACACCCAGTATGATTTTTAAGGAAGTTATTTCATGTTTTTAGGGCTAGTAATGATCATAATTGCTACAAAAGCAGTATCCATGAAAAGCTGAGACTTTCAGGAGCAACTGTGGGCAGAGGATCTGAGTTTGTCAACACATTATTGAAATGTTTAAGAACAATGTTCTTCAAATAATGACTGGAATGGATTTGCATGTTCAGTCCCAGCTTTTTCTTATTTGTCTTGTTTTGCACTGTCTTATTGAAAAAAATGCATGGAGGTCCCAGTCTTCTTAAAAGCAGTTTGTGCTTCTCTAAAATCTCAATGTGCTTTTCTGCATTAATGCTGCCATCACAGAGTGTAAATGTGTGACTGCACGATGATCCATCCCATTTCACAGTAAGGTTTTAAGTGGCATTTCTGAATGGAACTCCATATTGTAGTGTTAAAGGTTTTCCAAAGAAATACCTTGCGCTTGCGGTTATCAGCTTAACGATATTTCTTGACTGAGTGCTGTCCAAGGAATTAAGGATCACAGATGTCTAGGTTTGAGTTGTGCCTGTGCCCTTTATGCCCTGAAATTCCTCCAGATTCCTTAAATTGTATAATTATATTATGTACTGGGAGAAATATGCAAACCCTTTCCAGTATTTAATTGTTATTATACATTTTCTCTCATGTTTGTTGTCAAACTGTACATCCTTCGCTCATCTTTGTTCCTCAAAAACTCAACCTTTCATGGACACTGGTATTATACCAAATCATCTGTTTGAAAATCATTACAACCACCTGTTTGAAATCACATCGTAATGCTGTTTTTTTTAACTAATTACTAGCCATAAACTGGCTGATCCACCAATGTTAGTTTTTCACAATAAAATTGTCGATCTATGTCGATCTTACATAGTTGAAAATGGCAATTTAAAACTCGCGCCATCACTGTGCGCCGTCGTCATCACTGACGCATGCGTAGAATGTACCAAAATCTGTCATAATCTTCACAAACGCATGCGCAGACGAAGCAAATGGGCAATAAGCAGACAGTTCAGCAAGATCACCTGTATTGGCCAGTTGTACAAACAAGGAAACTGCTTCAGTGTTTGTAAGCAGTCTTTCTCGTGGGGTCTTTAAGTGGCCGCAATTAGCGGGTTCTTGTTGCCACCTAGCGGCGCGGCGTTGATAGTGCTGCACATCTAATAGGGTTCAGCTGTGGCAGAGTGTATAATCATGCCACTCTTGCTCCAGTCTTGGCTTCTGCCTATGGTGTGGCGTGCAATTCCTCTCAAGCAGAGCATAACTGCTACAATGCCAGCTCGTACAAAGTCTGCTCCTGCCTTATAAACACTCAGCCACAGTTGAACGTGCATCAGCGCCGCGCCGCTAGGTGACTTTTTCGCTATATTTAGCGACTTTTCAGACCATCTAGCGACTATTTTTTTAAAAAGAGCCTAGCTACAAATCTAGCGACTTTTTGTGGTGTTATTATTGTGGTGCCCAAAGCCGCCACAGCTCAATCATTGACCTTTCGATGAATGCCAACAGAAATTATACGCATCTGCCACCAGAAAAGTGAGTAAACATCTCTCACATTTGCTGTAGCTTTAGTGGTCATTTATTAGTTTTTTTTTTTTGCTTTGATATTGTTCTGAATGTATGATACAGTGTCCTGCTTGGATGCTGGGGTGATTTGATGAGATGTTTTTAGCCATATAGTGCACATTGGTTTGGCTCCTCATGTTTGTTAATTGAAAATTTAAAAAATAAATTCTAAAGTTAAATTTTATTTTTATTGCCGCCGCCGTATTCAGGTTTTCATCACAGAAATCCGCCAAACAAGAAATAAAAAAAGTCTGGCCCTGGTATTAATGTAACCTTCCTTTTTTCGTATACAGCCATTGATGCTGATACGGTGTTAAATGAATAAACTGAGAAACAAACCTATTCTTATGTTAAAGATCCTCCAAGAGATGTGTCACAGGGAGTATCAGTCAGTGGGGTTCCCGGTTTTTGCTATTTATCATATAAGCCTAAGGGCCCTATGAGCTATGATGAGTCAAAGATCATTATGTGGGCTGCAAACATGAGTCAGGCAGCACGTTTAATTCGATGTGACGTAAATTATCACTTAAGAATAAAACCGAGGTGGTGTAAATACATAGAGTAAAACATGAACACATGTTTTGTGTGACTAATTCGACTCCACAGCAAACAAAATGTGCCGTGCCAGTGCTTTTCATATTAAGCCTTACCTGCCTCTAATTACCGGACACTGCTTTTCAATGAATTATCTAACAGAAGCAATCTATTTGAGTAAAGCATCACCATGTATTGTATGAGTGACCCATCCCAAGTCCTCACAGCTGGATCTTGTGCTCTTAACTTCCACATAAGCACACTGACGCATGATGCTACACCCCAGAAGACAACAAGTTCATCTCATGTCTGCTCAAAAGTATAAACACAGACTTGGATCCCTCCCCCTCAATGACTCCCTGTGGAGCCAGTTTAATCCACATCCTCAGCGTCTAGCCAGGTTAAGAACCCAAATAGAGGCTTTGTGCACGACACCCCCTTCAGCAACCTTAATAGGGTGTCATAGTTCCAAAAGTCTAATCCCGGAAGCTAATCACAAGGGCCACTTCGTCAAACCACTCTGACAGGATGCTAGAGATTAGATGAAATAACACTACCACTTCAGCTCCATACACACAAAAATAATACACATTAAACGGGCGTACAATGGACCATGCTGTTGATAATAAACATGATGTTTATCAGTGGCAACAACTAAGTTAGGATTGCAAAAACAACTGTGCACATTCACCAATCACATTATTAGGTACCCCTAATTGTTTCTACACTCATTGTTCATTTTATAGTTCCACTTACCACATAGACACACTTTGTAGTTCTACAATTACAGACTCCATCTGTTTCTCTATGCACATAGTTATAGTTGGTCCCCTTTACTCTGTCATCTAATGGTCAGGACCTCCACAGAACCACCAATGATCAGCACTGCAGTGAGACTAACATTCTGGTGATGTGTGTGTTGTGCTGGTATGAGTGGATCAGACAGTGCTAGAGATTATAATAATTCACCAACCAACATCCTGTGAGCACTGATGAATGATTAGAGGATGACTAACACAAACTGTGAAACAACAAATGAGCTACTGTCGCTGACTTTATATCTACAATATGAAGAAATATGGTACATTTAATAGTGTGCACAGTGAATGAACAGGGTTTAAAAACTCCAGCAGCACTGCTGTGCCAATCATACCAGCTCAATACACACGAACACACCACCACCTCATCAGTGTCACTGCAGTGCTGAGATTCATCCACCACCCTAATAGTACCTGACCATTAGAGAACCGAGTAAAGGAGACTAAACATATGTAGAGAAACAGACTGACTACAATCTATAACTGTAGAACTACAAAGTGCTTCAACAGTGGTGCTTGAAAGTTTGTGAACCCTTTATAATTGTCTATATTTCTGCATAAGTATGACCTAAAACATCATCAGATTTTCACAGAAGTCCTAAAAGTGGATAAAAAGAACCTAGTTAAACAAATGAGACAACATATTATACTTCGTCGTTGGAAAATGATCCAATAGTATATAAGTGAGTGGAAAAAAAGTATGTGAACCTTTACTTTCAGTACCTGGTGGCACGTTAGGGCTACCAATAAGCTTAAAAAGCTATATAATGGTGTGATTTCAAACAGGTGATTATGATCATGATTTGGTACAAAAGCAGCATCCAAGAAAAGCTGAGTTTGAAGAGCAGGAGATGGAAATGTCAAAGGGAATGTGTGAGAAAATTATTGTAATATTTAAAAACAATGTTCCTCAAAGAACAATTGTAAGGAATTTCATATTTTCCCTCTATAGTGCATAATATAACATTAAACAGTCGAAAAGAAGTTTAAAGAGCAAAGGCACCAAGCTTAAGCTGAATGCTGTGATCTTCGATCTCTCAGAAAGCACTGCATCAAGAACCACCATTCAACAACACCAGATAGGACCACATGGATAAGGGATTAATTTGGCAAGCACTACAATATGGAGTTACATTATCAAATGCCACTTAAAATTTTACTGCCCAAAAAAGAAGTCTCATGTTAATCATATCCAGAAGCTCTGTTGGCTTCTCTGGGCTCAGAGGCATCTAGGATGGAACATCACACAGTGGATATGTGTATTGTGACCAGATGAATCAGTATTCCAGATCTTTTTTTTTTTTTTTTTTGGAAAAAATGGACACCATTTGCTCCAGACCAAAGACGAAAATGGACCATCCAGACTGTTATAAGCAACAAGTCCAAATGACAGGGTCTGTTATGGTACGGGGTTTGGTTAGGGCCCTTATTAAAGGTCATTTACACTTATGTGATGGAAGTATTAATGCAGAAAACACAATTGAGATTTTAGAGCAACATATGCATTCAAGATGAGACCTTCAACAGGGACATACATGCCTTTTTCAAGACAATATAAAACAAACCAAATCAGCAAAAGTTATGAATGAAATATGCAAATACCTTCAATCTTTCTTTGAGGAACATTGTTTTTAAATATTTCAATAATTTGCTCACACATTTCTATTTCCATCTCCTGCTTTTCAAAGTCTCAGCCTTTCTTTGATGGTGCTTTTGTACCAAATCATGATCATAATCACCTGATTGAAATCACATCATTATATAGTTTTTTAACCTTATTACTAGTCCTAAATTGCCACTGTCCAAACTTTTTTGGAAGGTGTTGCAGACATCATATTTGAAATGAGTGAATATTTGCAAAAGAAAAACAATAAAGTTTATCTCTTTGAACATTATATAGCTTGTCTTTGTAGTGTATTCAGTTGAATACACTATAATTCAACTGAGTTGAAAAGGATTTGAAAATCATAGTACTCTTTTTTTTGTGTTTTACACAATGTCCCAACTTCATTGGAATTGGTCTTGTAATATTTAATGCATTACTCTAATATTAATCTCTCATTTAGGTATGGAGCTTATTCTGACCTCTATACGTCTTCCTACTTTAGCCTGTCACATAAGAACTGAGCTAGGTAAAGGAAAAGCATCTGCACAAAAGTGGAATATGAAAGATAGAGAGACTTGCCAGAAAAGTCCTACAGAAAGGACATTTCATGGAAAAGTTAGATGTTGCATTATGGAAAAATAGGACTGCGGGTGCTCCCTAATTTATGATAGGGATACATTCCGACACACCCATTGCAAATTGAATGTATCGTACACCAAGAAATTGAAATATAGCCTACCTCAAACATGTTTAAAACACTCTCTGACTTTACATCTACAGTGCATTGCAAAAGTATTTCACAATCCCTCAAACTTTTCTACATTTTTTTACACATTACACCCACAAACACAAATATATTTGATTGGATTTTATGTGATAGACCAACAAAGTAGCAAGTAAGTAAAAAATATTAAAAACTATGTATAATTTTTTTCTGTTCACAGATGTTCTCCATCCAATCTGACTGAGCTTGAGGTATTTTACAAAGAAGAATAGGCAAATATTTCAGCCTCTAGTAAATCAGTCAACTCGTATATCAAACAAATTTCTCCCATTCAAAATAACTGAAATAGATTTAATCCGTTCCTGCCCTAAACCATTCTAAATTATGGAATACATGTTTCTAATTAAGAAACACATGTATAATTTACCAATGCATAACAAAATATATAAAATTAGCATTACCACATTACCCCTATCAACAGTCTTATAAAATGACTGTACTTGAGCAGTGGAATATGGCAAACACCCCTTTGAAAAAAGCCAATTTGTTAAAAACCTTTATTGTAAATAAAATATAATTTTCACCAATGTATAGTTGAATAAGTTACCTTTCTATTGATATA
>JAVSBU010000083.1:1890380-1901976 GCA_033118015.1 Loricariichthys derbyi | reverse complement strand
CATAGTAACAGTGGGTGGTAGAAGAGAGCAACTGGACTTGATTGTAGATTCTTGAAGATGTTTCACCTCTCATCCTAAAGGCTTCTTCAGTTCAAACTGACTAGCAGGGAGTATCAGGTATTTTTCTAGGTATTAACAAAGGACACTCATTTCAGGATTGCAATGTACACATTTTAACCAGAGAGGATCGGTGGTATGAGCGAGGAGTTAAAGAAGCCTTTTTTTGTCAACCTGGAACGGCCATCACTGAACAGAGGTGGGGGGGCTAAGACATCACCTATCAGCCACCTACGATGCAGTCCTTGGCAGACTTCCCAGACAACTGAATGTATACCAAAACCAAGCTGGTTTCAGTGATGCACTTGAGTATAGAGAGAATCAGCATTCCATTGTACATGTTAAAGCCCCTTTCACACATAGCAGTATTTTGGCCTGGCCTGTCATGGCAAGGCCTTTTCCCGTGCTTACTTGAGTGTACTGGGAGTGTCCAGGGCATTTCATAGCTTTCCCGGGCGTTTTTTGTGATAATGGGAGGGCATGGCCTAACCCAGGTAAAAATCAAACATGCTTGATTTTTTTCCCGGCATGCCCGGGGGACCTACCTTTGTACGCTTTTCGGTGGTTTGACGGAACCTGTCCAGGACGATACATGGTCTGTCGAGGAAGACTCATGGTCTATCGTAGAGGATTAGTGTCATTTCAACGATATAAATGCCATAGAAATGCCATTTCCATTGTTGGATGCAAGTGTGTTCATAAGCGGAGCGATTCCTCCAAGATGGTGTGCAGGACTGATCAACAGATATGGATTACTAGCAGATTACAGGTATTGCCTCATTAAATAAATATCTATGTATATAAGAATTAATATTTGCCATTTATATCAGTTTGACCCGTTTAATTAGGCTGTGATTTAAACTGTGCTCATGGGAAAAAGTGTTTATCTTCGTGCTGGCTGGCAAAATGAACAGACGTGCTTTGTTATATATAGACATTTATTTAATAATCACCATCTACAACAGTTTGTCCGTTTTGTCCGGGCTGTGATAAACATTAAGTTGTACTTACAGGGGAAAAAGCGTTTATCTCCGTGCTGGTACAATGAAGGACACCCACGCAGTTTTTTGGCCGAATCTCAAACGGATCATTCTATGCTTCAAACTCCACTAGGTAGTGAGCAAAGCTGTATATTGTCATATGCATTGTTAGTGACCATATGTAGAGAACTATACGGCTGATGAAGTTTATATAGGGGAAAAAAAGAAAGCTTAAAATGAACACATGAAATGAACATGAAAGGAAATGAACTTATTATATATAATTATATTATATAATATTATGTTAATATAATGAAAATGTATTAATATCACGATGAAAATGTATTATTTTAATATTAAAAGCCCTGAATTCATACAGTCTGGGCTAGGGGCGGGGCTAAATTAGCATATATTCATTTCGCCTTTCATGGCAGCACCAAGCTTGCCTTCGGGCATACGGGGGGCATTCGGGCATACGAGGGGCTCTCGGTCATTCGGAAGTTTTCGCCGACTTTTTAATGAAGCTTGGCGTGGGATTCGACTTACAATCACGACACTCTCGAATGTATATGGGACCTGGCGAGGTTTAACGGTAGGATAATTTGCATACTATTCTCCACCCCCTTTTGTCTTTATTTTTGTCGTTGATGTCGAGGTTTTTTGACCCACGATAGCCCAGGCCAAATACTGCTATTTGTGAAAGGGATATAATGGGCCATCCACTGATCACCCCAATGACTCTTGAGGCCATTCACCCCCAGCCTCCAGTGACCCACACCAATAGGATGACTCAACCACACCCCAGATGAGCTTTTATCAATGAGAAGATAAATACCTGATAATCCCTACAAGTCAGTTTGAAATGAAGAAGCCTTTGGGATGAGAGGTGAAATGTCTTCAAGAATCTACACGCAAGTCCAGTTGCTCTCTTGTACGACCCACTGTCTGGTCAACTTCATTTCATTTGTTAATGTACTTTAGCAGTGGGAAATATGACAACATAATATTGTTTCCTGATAGCATATCTGCGATAGTGATTGAGCATATCGATGATCAAGTTTCATTATAAAGAATGTGAAGTGAAGCACACTTTGAATAATATTACTTACTTAGCACGGGATAATATTTGAATAGTAGATTTTGATGCATTTTGCATGGGATCACACGTATCATGGTAAATATCATGAAAATGTCTTTAAATATGGTGATATTTTTGCCATATCGACGACCATTCATCACCATTAATATACATCCGTTCCTGCATTTAAGGTCTGCAACACATTCCAAATAACATTTGGACATTGTTAATGATAAAGGCTAATGTTACTCTTTAACACTAATGTCACTAATCCTTCTCACAACACTTAACACTTTTTGGCACTGAAGACTCCATGGGATGAAGTTTTGTCCAGTTCGTCCTGCACACACATCTTAGCATGTGTAACAATAGTGTAATCGTTATTGCTTTTTCCTTTCAAAATTCTCCACCCATTCTCTATTGGGGACAGGTCAGGCAAATGCAGTACCCATATCATCAACTTACATAGCCATGCCTTTGTAATGTGTGCAGCATGTGGTTTTGCTAAAAAGTCTGTATGGACTTTGTGCAGGTGTGTGCATGAAAGGTGAGACCAATTTGTACGTTAAACAGGAGATCACAGGATTAGGAGTTTACTCTCATGCATGCCCAATGGCATGATTTCTGTTGATGTATGAGCATTGACATGACATTTCTGTGCACATTCATTTATATTCTTGAGGCTGTATAATAAAACCGTCAATGCTAAAGCTGGATATTAATGCAGAGCTTTCCTTTTTGTTTATCCATGTGTGGTTCCAAGCAGTGTATAAAGTGCTAAGAATCTTGTGATGTGATAATCTTGGGTTAAAATATGGTACCAAGTTGAAAATTTGACACCTGAATTTAAAAAAATAATTCTCAAGTTATTTACCTTTCCTGGACAGGTCTGTGTTTTTACAGTACTTTGGAAAACTCTCAGACCATCATTAGATTAGGTATGTCATTGTTTTAGCAGTGGTATAATGACCATATTTTTTCCACAGTCTCTTCATTAGTGTACAACCACAAAATATATTTTATTTTGTATTAAAAACTGGGAAAAAATCTATAGACTATTAGTGGCAAGTATTTACTATAACCTCTCCTTCCACTTGTGGCAGTTTCAACAGGGTGGCAAGTAAAACTCGAACAGTCTGAAGAAGCTTGATCTAAGGCCCCGTTTACACATAGACGGTCTTCGGGGTCAAACACCGTTGTTAACGCCAGCGCTAGGGGGCATGGCTTAGTTCCAGGTTCACCCGGAATCGTGGAAAAAATTATTCAACATGTTGAATAATTCTGGGAGTGCTCCCGGAGACAATGTGAACAACGGCGTTTGATACTTTTTAATCGCTGTTTCATCCTTTCCCTTCCTGTAGTGTCGCAGTTCACACCGCCGTTGTTCACTGGTGTACCCAACGGAGTTTAAACAGCGACAGGCACGATCAAAACGGCGGCGCTAATGTACAGTACGTAGTTCTATACGTCACCTCCGGGTTAAAACAGCATTACAAGCGGTCAACAGTACAGTCAGTATAAAAACGCTAGCACACTGCATGCAGGCCTCACCTCAAAGTTCCTGCATGGTCCCTGTTGTCTAATGCCGTCAGATTCATCAATGTCCATGTCCAAAAGTTTTCTTGGTCAAATAAACCAAACCAAACCGCGAAAACAACCGGAACTACCGCGAACTTCGGTCTATGTACTACCTGCCGAATAAACAGTCTATGTGTAAACGGGGCTTAAGGATGGTGTATGACTTGTGCAGTCATACAGTAGACAATAAACCCCTTTGTTTTTTCTTAATCTTTACTAGGTGGCAGAGACAAACGTGGTGGTCCTGTTTTAACATTCCCGTCACGCACTAATCACGACCGAATAAGACAAGAGGACCTTCGCAGACTCATCGCCTATCTAGCTGGGATCCCCAGGTACAGTATTTAATGTTCCTTCTTAGATTTAGTGATCAAACAGCAATAGCTTGTTCCATCCCCAAACATAAACTGTTTTAGAGGGGTTTTCATACATACATTTTAACCAGCTCTAGTGTGCTTAAACAGATGAGAACAAGTGCAGTGTGCAAATATAGTCACTCAGTTCTAATAATAATGAGACTCATTGTGCAGCATTCCTGCTTAATTAAATAGGTGATTATGTATGCTCTCTAATGGAAGGGCTACCTTTATGTTAAATTACTTGTTGAAATTACTTTATTCTGTTGTCGTTAGTCTGAGTAGATAGTGTAATCACTTGCATTCAATCTATCTATAGTCTATCGTTGATATTTGATATTGTGTGGCAGTTTTACAGTATGAGCATTTTGCATGCACCTGCTCCATTAAAAAAATAAATAAAAAAAAGTTGAGTTTAGATTTAGTGGCACTTATTTACCATACCGGTACATTTTAATATTATTTCCATCATAAAAGTGAGAAATGAGGTTTCCTATTAGAGGTCAGTGATTTTCAGCCTTAAAACTTTGATATGAAAAGCTCTCTTTACATCATAGAAGCTGACAGTGAAATTTGTCCTCCTTCTCTCCCCCCATTTTAAGTCTGCTTATCAAATTTGGTTCTTATTGATCCAATATTTGGTTCAGTAAGATTTGGTTTTGGTTCTGATTAATCTCAATCTCTCTCTCTCTCTCTTTTGCGTGTGTATAAAATCTGTGTGTGTTTCTAAGGCTGTGATTATAACTGTATTATAGCCATATGTTGTGATGTCTCCTGCAGTGCTTAGCCAATCACTGTAGTTATTTATTCAAAAATGAATTGTCCTAACTCTAGGATCTGATTGACCGATTCACTGATTAACTGTGTAAACAAATTAATTTACATTAAACCCTTATCAACAACAGGCTACATGGCAGAAGAATGCTTTTTAAATGCAATAAAAATGAGATGCTATGCATTATCCTGATTAGATCATGGGTAAAGAGTGAATTTAACTCAGAATTCACTTCCCTGAGATATAAAACACAGTCTCTTGGATTTTTGACATATTTTTTACTTGTGAAGGTTATTTGAGTGGAGGAGTTGTTGACTCCTGTGTGCAAGGCTTCACACACAACCTTTCACTTGCACAGCAGTATCATGAATGAGAGAATTTGCGTTTGTGTATGTCTGATTATTACTAATTATTTTTAGGTTTAAGTATAGACAGGACAGTTAAGCTCGATTCCCTTTTCTGTCAAAGGTTGCCAGACCATAGTTGGTTAAGTGCTGGTTAAACACTGAAACAGGACACACTATGATATTCATTGAAATCTGGCAACACTGTCACTCTGCTTAGATCCTCCATTAAACTGGACAATATGAACCTGTTGGTTTGCCTGGCATGAAACGGAAAAATAAGTCAACAGAATATACTAATTCATGTCACAGCCTAATTAATTGAAAATAATACAGTTCTCAATGTTTAGCCCTGTGCTTTCTGTATACATATACTCACCGGGCAAAAGATTAGTCAGCTGTGACTGAAATGTGCATAATAGTGTGTAATACCTCCACGAGCATGAATAACAGCTTCGCTTTGATTTGGCATGGACTTTCTGAATGTTGGAAAGAATCCAAGAATTACTCACATCGACCAGATTTCATCAATGCCTTTCTTGGCGTCTTACTCATCGTTCCAGGTAGTCCCACAGATTTTAAAGAGGATTCACATCTGGGGATTTTGCAGGCCAGTCCAGATGTGTGACTGCTACTGAGCCTTACAGGGATAGAAATGTTATGTTCTGCTGTAAGGTAAAACCTAAAGCTCAATGGTTAAAATTTACTGTCACCTCAGACAAATGACCCAAACACTCCCAACACCGGGCAACTTTGTGATTAGAAGTAAGGCCTTGTGCCACTTTGCTCTGTTCATATGCAGTTGTATGCAGTTCTTATAGAAATTGATTGTGAAGGACCTGTGTTGATGTTTAGAAGCAATTCTTGCCTGGAACTGAACCGATTTTTCTTAACAAGCTGTAAAACATAGCAGTGGTCATTGTCTATCAGTTTTGTCTTTCGGGCAAAATTCCGATGAGAATTTCCCTGTAGACTAGGATTTGTTTTGACTGCTGGTATGACCGTACGTTTCAATACACCTGCAACTTCAGCTACTTCCTTCACATTATGGCCTTTGGTAAACCCAAATGCAATGTAAAATTATTTGCCAATCAGGGTTCAACAATAACAATGGCCCGATGGGCCGGGGCAAGTAAAATGTGACGTGACGTGATGGGACAGCTGCACGCAAAATCACTTGCCCGGTCGGTCCAGTTCATGTTGGGTTAGGGGGTGCACAAGAACAAAACAACGTGAGCAAACTCAGTTTAATTAAACATTTAACCCATGGGTGTCAAACTCTGGCCCGCGGGCCAAATTTGGCCCACTGTATAATTATATTTGGCCCGCGAGGCAATATCAAATTACTGTTGGAGCTGGCCCGCCGCTATTATACAGAAGTTACCGCTAATACTACAAATCCCATAATGCCGTCCTGTTGTTTTGGTGCTGATGACATCATTAGCATGCTCCCGTTTGGTGGACGCGACCGCTGTTGCAAGCTGGTGCCGGGCTGAGTCGTCCACCTGCGGATTTTCTGCGCCTTTCATTACACGTCCAACCCAGTATCGAGCCATGCGTCAGCAGGAAAGCCCCAGCCCCCCCGTGTCTCTCTTTTAAACTATGCCGCGACCTCGTACTACAACCATCACCGCGTTACCCCTTCCCAAAAATGGCGAAAAGAAAGGCAGAAAACTTTTCTAGATAGGTGGGAGGCAGAATATCTGTTTACATATGTAAGGCAGACCTGTTTGTCTTATTTGCCCAGATATTGATGAGCTAGAATCCAAGGAAAGATGCCAGGTGCCAGACTTGGGCACATCAGATTAGATCAGTGTGTTGTAAATAATTTATATTTAAAAATAATCAGTGTGAGAAAAGCTAATATAGCTAATGTAATAATAGCTAATATAATAATATAATGTAAGCTAATATAATAATAATTATTATTATTTATTAATTATTAATAATATTAATAAAATATAACCATAATTAAACACATTAGCCTTTGTGTGCTTATTTATGTGTCAATAACATTTTAAAATCCAAATATTTTTTGGGACAGTAGAAATTTGGTACGGGACAGTAAACTTTCCGGTCACTTGCCCGACCGGAAGTTAACATTGAACCCTGCCAATAATTAACATCTGCATTGTTACCCATTTTCCACACAATGAACAAGACATTTATGGCATTGTACCACCTCTTCTCAATCATGTGAATTACTCATGGGGATAGTGCACCATTAAACATTTTGAACTAATATTTATCTAAATCTTTAATTGTAAATGGAAAAGATTAAATTTTGTAATTGCTTGGATTTATAATATTTAACAGACGTACTTTGTATGACGGTCACGAATGAAATTATTGTAAGACTAGTTCTGCATTCTAGTTCTGCCTTACATAATAATTTAATCAAATTCGTAAGTAAGGCTTGATCATGCTATTGTTTTATGTACGAGTCACCAGGTCTTTTAATGAGCCTTTAGTGTTTATCTGCAGTGTACAGTCATGTAGGAGTGGGTAATATGGCATTGTTTCATTGTATTGTGGTAGACAATGTGCTTTTCTGAGCATAACGAGGATATCATCAGTGCTTAAAGAACACTGACCAACTGCAAGTTCTGTTATAAAGATTGTAATTATTCCTGTTTACTTGGATGAAGTGAATAAACGACTTGAAGAAAAGCAACTTTGCTAAGTATGTGATATTTCAGTAGTCCAATTTGAGAATTTGTTCCTACTGATGCATTTTGTCTTGTGATAAATATTGTGTATCATGCAACTGTAAGTACTGATATATAATATTTTTACCATATCACCCAACCCAGTAGTCTTGTACACATTGCAGTCTGCTTATTGGTACGGTAAGGCCAGGTGGAACAGTGTAAAACCTGTGAGTTGAGATTGGCAGAACTGAGAAATGGATGGGGAGAGAGCAGTAAAGTGTGTGCAAGTGAGTGAGAGATGGCATGTGCATGGGCAGGAGCGTGGGCCAGACCTGGAACGGTCCAGCTTTTGCCAACAGACCTTCCTCCTCCTCCACATTATCGCTTTCTCTTCTCAGCTCTGTTCCCTGCACCCACATAGTCAAGGCAGAGAGAGCGAGCTGGAGTATCTGAACAAATCCGATGGTGGGGGGAGCAAGGGTGCTGGGGAGTGACAGAGAGCAAATGCAGAAAGAAGTGGGGAGGGCAAGCGAGGGAGTGCATGAGTGGGTGGGAGAGAGGGAGAGAGAGGGAGTGCACATGAGAAGAAAACAGTGTCGCAGTTACGTTGGCTGTGTGCACCTGCCGATGGAGTCTGCGGTGGACATCTAGATCTCACAGACGGGTCGATGGATACGTCCATATCTGCCCAGAAGATTGACAGCTTAGGTAGATGCTGGGATAAGTGATGAGTGAAGCAGATTTGCAGTGTGTGATAGAGAGCCAGTTCGATTGACAGATAGATGGTACTTAAAGCTTTTACCTGCTGTTTCGTTGCCTGACGCTTATTATTCACACTTTGATGGTGTATGCAATTGGTAAGCAAGTATTCTCTTAAATTCTACTTTGCTGATGTTGTTGATTAAGAATGCGAAACCAGTTTACTCTACTGTGCGGTCCAACCAGATTACTGTATCTTTATTCTGCATCCCAGTGCTTCAGTGCAGAGTGGATGAAGGATGCTTGATGGATTATGTAATGCAGATAGGATTAATGCTTTTTTTTCTTTTACCAACCCCCTTTTCGTCCTCCTTCCTATCTGTGTCTTTCTCTCTCTGTATAGCGAGGATGTCTGTAAACATGGCTTCACGGTCATTGTGGACATGCGTGGCTCAAAGTGGGACTCCATTAAGCCGTTGCTGAAGATCCTACAGGAGTCGTTCCCCTGCTGCATCCACGTTGCCCTCATTATCAAACCTGACAACTTCTGGCAGAAGCAGAGGACCAACTTTGGCAGCTCCAAATTCGAGTTTGAGGTATGAGCCTGCTCTGTTTTTATTCATGAGAGTTTGTTTGTTTTAAGGCTTACCATATTTTCCGGACTGTAAAGCGCACCAGATTATAAAGCACAGTATTAATGAATGGATCTAATTCCATTCTTAAGGTGCATAGGACTATAAAGTGCATTCAGAGAAATAAAACAGTCAAAAGTCAAACTTTATTCAACTCATTCACATTAGCTCTAAACATTGTTAAAGTAAAAAACATAAATAGATAAAGTAAAAAAGCAATACACTCCCCTTTTCAGTTTTTTCCTCTTCCATAAATCCATCAAATTCTTCATCCTCAGTGTCTAAGGTAAACAGTTTGGCAATTTCAACATCAAGCATGTCCGAATCTCTCTCGTCATTATCCGAGTCTGTCTCATTGCTGTTACTTAGTTGTTTAGTGATGATTCCGCCCTTCGTGAAAGTTTGAATAGAGTCAAATACAGACTGTAGAGATGCTTCTACCTGCTATTCTCTGTTCAATAAGGTCTTCTAACTGTGGCCCGTTGTTCTCTTGGAAACTCTGTTTTAAAAAGCTTGAGCAGCTTCTCTCCTGTCGTTACTTTGCAGCCGGGTCCCGTAAAACATAGTGTAAATACGCATTAAAACTGTGTGTAGATAGCGTGACTGAGATTTCTCCAAGTGCAGATAGCGTGACCGTGGTAACTCTGGTCTTATTTACTTGGCACATATCATCATCTTGCTTACTCCACCATTGATTCATTAATGTTGAATTCTCTCGCAGATGCTCTATTCCTGTTCTACTACTTACCTGATAGCCTTGAGTTTGAAATCCACTTCGTAAGCATAGTTTAACAGGTCCCATTTTGGGGTCCTAACAAACACACCGTAATATTACGTGGAAGTACATTATGTATGACTCCACGACACCCCTGACTACGGTAGCTGTAATGGTCCAACAATCTATCAAGCGCTTTGGCATCGTTGCTTACCAAAGCCATTCTAAAACATTTTGACAGATTTTTGAGCACCATGTACCACACAAAAATCGGTCAGTAAGCACAACTAGAATTCATTCATAAGGCACACCGGATTATAAAGAAAACTTTCTTTTTTTCTTTTTTTTTTAATCAAATTAAAGTGTTTTAAGTGCGCCTTATGGTCCGAAAAATTTGGCAATCTCAGCAAGCTATTTGGATCCGTCAGTGTTTTTCAGAAGAAAAGGTGGCGGAGTATTGAAAAACCCAAAGAGAACAATGTGCAGTGTCTTAAATTTACTCTGTTGTTAATGTACCTGTTAATATACAACCATTAATGGTTTCCAAGTGTGCAACACTTTCCAAAAATAGTTGGGGCAGTAAAGCATTTACCACTTTTGTAATGTTACCTTTCCTTCTCACAACGCTTAAATGTTGTTTTGAAAATGAGGATATCAAGCACTGAAATGTTTCAGGGATTATGACCCACTCATCCTACAAACACATTTTAAGTGTGTAACAGTATGGGGTTGTCATTGTCGCAATTTTTGTTTCAGAATTCTCTATACATTGTGTAACGGGGAAAGGTCAGTACTGTGGCTAGGTCAGACCAGCAACCATGAGGTTCTTCTACAACCATGTCTTTGTAATGTGTTCAGCATGTGGTTTTGCATTCTCTTGTTGAAGAATGCATGGACATCCCTGGAAAAGATGATGTCTTGAAGGCAGCTTGTGTTGCTCTATAATCTCATTGTGCTTTTCTGCATTTGTGCTGCCATCATAGAAGTGTAAATGTTTGTCAAGGGCACTGACAAAACCCCATACCATATCAGCTTTTGAACTTGTTGCTGATAACAGTCTGGATGGTCCTTTTCATCTTTGGTCCACTTTATTCTCACTTTATTCTTTTACCACCACAAAAATCTGATTTGTCTGACCGCAGTTCATTCTTCCACTATATGACTGTCCCAGATGCTTCTCAGCCCAGAAGTGGGTGCCAATTTTGGACATGGTTAACATAAGGCTTCTTTTTTTGCACAATGAAGACTTAAATGGCATTTGTGGAGATAAATATGTATAGTGGTATGGACATAGTAGTCAAAGTAGTCAGTTGCCCATTTGGTTAAATCAGCTATTGATGATTGAATGCTTCTTGGAGTACCATCTGAGGGATTAGAAATCATGGGAGTCCAGCTTAGGCTTGCTCTTTGTGCACTGAAATATGTAAATCCCTAAGAGTCTGTATTTGTGAACCATTTGAGTTCTCACGCCTTTGTCAAACTGGAGATCCTTTGCTCATCTTTGCTCCTCAGAGACTCAATTTCAGTATACTGCTTTTGTACCAAGTCATGATTACATCACCTGTTTGAAATCACAGGATCCTTTAATTTGTTTACCTCATTCTTCTTCTTTCGGTTTTTCCCTTTTCGGGGGTCGCCACAGCGAGTCATCCTACTCCATCTCACTCTGTCCTCTGCATCCTCTGTCCTCACACCAACTACTTCCATATCTTCTCTAACTGTATCCATATA
>JAVSBU010000083.1:1779745-1790311 GCA_033118015.1 Loricariichthys derbyi | reverse complement strand
ACACACACACACACACACACACACACACACACACACACACACATACACACACACACACACACACACATACACACACATACACACACACATACACACACACACACACACACACACACACACAAAGAAGACCATGATTTCTCTCCAGGATCTCTTGAAAAAACAGCCCTCCATAAAGCTGCACTGTCCTACTTCAGGCAAAATATCATTCCAACAGTACAAACAGTACTTTAATGGTAGAAAAGGGCGAAAAATATGCTTGGGTATGTAATACCATGCCATCACTCAATACCACCCACTAAGTACGAGAGGGAGAGAGAACGTACACCCACAACCAACAATGGCACCGACTAGTCAATGAGAAAGGTGATGCATTGAACGTCAGTAGAAAAACCTCCACACGCAAGAACACAAGCCCCCCTTTACATAATATAATGACTGTTTCAATTCAGTCAGCTGCTACAAAAACCAGACTATCTCCTCCTGCCGTGCATCTCGATGCACCCCAACCCCCCAGCTCACCAGAAACTTGCACACGCGCAAAGCGTTGGGCACTCGACCAGGCAACGCAACAGCAACTCTCGGAGATGAAACAAAACTGGGCGAAAAGTAGAAGGAAAAGAAACAGAGAAAATAAAGAAAGGAAGAAAGAAATTTAAGTCAGGTACCACCGTGCTTTTTGATGAAAGAAAGGCGAGATGTTAATTACACTGGATCCACCTAATACAAAAAGCAATCCCTGACCAGCCTTGGATAAGTGCGTCCTGCATTCACTGCCCAATGTCCAGCATTTTCTCCATCAGAACCCCTAAACTGGTGCCCTCTGGGTCATCCTTAACTCTACACTGTCACTGATAACACAATTAATACTGTGCTTTTGTATGATGACGGAAAGATTCTGAGCTGTTGATGGTCTAACAATCAGAAAATTCCTAACAATTTAATTCCAAGGCCTGTGCCAACCTAAACCTCTGGTACTCTTAAGCCTTCCACCCTCTTCATTCAAAGTGCCACATGCCACAAAGTCAAAAGTGGCCCCTCCTATCTCAACCCAAAAAAAAAAAAAAAAAAAAAAAAATAAAATAAATCTACCCCCACCCCATTTCTTCCCTTGCTGTGTTGTAAAAATAAACACACACGCTTGCATTCTGGGGGCCCCTTCAAGGTACGGCAGACTGCAGGCTATTTCTCATAATCTGTGCATTTATGATGCAAACTACCGAGCTGAAGCGGTATCCATGCGTATGGAGTTGATAGGAGATAAAGAGCATATACTGAGCGCCAGGAATGGAGAAAAGCAGTGGAAAAAGAAGAAAGACGACAGCACGCAGCCACTCTCCTGACACACTACCCTGTCATAATGCCAAACCTTAATTCCCCGTCTGCCCATCCCCCACCAGTACAACGCTTTCTTTATGCACACGCCACTACTGCCTGTCGATCAGCTCACTGCATGCATGCACAAAGATGTCCTCCTCCTTCTGCCCTTTCTCCACACGCCATGACACCCTGAGGTCCCCGTGAACCCCGAGCCCCCCCACGTGTGCACACACCACAAATTTGGACACTGATAAAAACAGGCCAAAAGGCAGACTATGGAGTGTAATAATACAATGACCATTTGTGAATGCATGGTGGAATCTACAGCTCATTTCACGCATGATCTGCATCATGACAATTCATTTGGCTGATGCAACTTCACACTTTATCTCGCAAATGTCTGCGCTAAATGCATCACATCCCTCACAGAGGGTAGCGAAAAAGCACTCTTTCAAATCACACTGAACAGAAATTGATTTCTTTTATGCCGGAGCATCATCTTCATTTTACATAAGTGCCATCCGATTAGTCCCAGGACATAGTGTTTATCAATGTGTGCAGAGGTTCACCCCAGCTGTACTAGTTCCAAATGTGCTCAGCCCACACCTCACACCAAGCCATTCTGCTTGGCCACCCGTGTTGCTGGCTAGATTTAGCCTTCCCCATTTGCTCCATCTGATTTGGACTTTTGCAGATCTCAAAATGGCTTCTGCATCACCAGAGGTCTGTACTTGGAATTACACCTAATGGCTTATGTGTAAAAAAAAAAAACAAATAAATAAATAAACTGGGACTCTGAGCACAGCTCTGTCCATAAACAACCAATGAACAAGCTGCTCGGAGCACTGCTCTCAAATCTTCCCATGATTTAGCACAGTTGCACAATAGTTTCTGGTGACCTTAAATGTAAGTCGGGTGATTTATGGCAAACAGAAGCCTTTAAGGCACTAACCCAGTTTGAAGCTGCAAACAACAGGATTGGTGCAGGGTCACACAGGGTAAGAACTGCCAACACTGGAAAAGCAAGCTGATGGCTGGCTAGTACTATTCTCTCTCCTGGCTATGTGTAAAGGCTGCCACGGGGTTCAGAAACAGGGCGAAAGTTAAAAAGGTCCAGTTACATCTTTATTTCACAAACGCAAACTTTTAATAACTGTTTTGATACACATTTCTTGTATACGAGAACGGTGGTGGACATAACAGCCCTATTAAATTTATTTTTATTTCTATTTTATATGAATATTATATAATATGCATATTTATATTTTAAACATGACACTGTCAAAATAGACCAGTACACTCATAATATCTAGTATGAAACAAATTAATCGCATTATAAAATCCCAGCAATCACCAAACCCAGGACAAATTGTACAGTAGAACCACAAAGTAGAACTGTGAAATAATTAATGGTCAGTTCATAATCAACCACGTTTACAGTTGTAATGTGAAATTTCACAGTAGAATAATGAAGCGGCCAAATAACCATCAGAAATTCATAGTACAACTGAACTAAAAATTCACATTCAAACTGTCAAGCAATTCACAATTTTACTATGGAATTGCATAGGAATTCAGTCATCACCAGTAACTTGCGTTAACCTTTCACTTTCATACTGAAATAATGCTAATATTTGAATATTCTAATACCGGACATCTAAGAACCATAAAGTCATGTGACTGTGGTGGCCTAGTGGTTAAGGTGTTAGAGTATGGACAAGAAGGTCCAGGCTTCAAATCCCACCTCTGTCAAGCTGCTACTATCTATTGGGTCTTTAGCCTACAGTTGAATAGATTGTAAGATTGTATCAATTGTAAGTCGCTCTAGTTAAGGGCGTCTGCTAAAATCCGTAAATGTAAAATGTTGTTTCAATTTTATATTGTAGAGTTAAGCGCTAGAAGACAGACCTGTCAAGTTGTACAGTTTTCCCATATTCTGTACGGGAAATTTTATTTTTTAAGTGCGTATGGCGTACAGTAAACTTTTCTACGGGGAAATGTGAAAATTGAGGGTAATTTTTCACATATTAGGTCTAAACGCTAGCCAATGATGTTTTGTGTTTTAGTGTTTCTGGTAAGCAAATCTCACCCCCAAATATGATCTACAAGTTATTTTTGCGCATGCGCATTAGGCTACTACTTCATACACACTCCTAAAAAAAGGCCACATTTTGTGATTCGGCAGAAGAGTGAGGAACAATAGCATCCAGTGCGAATGAAATCACGACTGAGCCGGTTTTTAGTGCCACAGACGCATTGCCAGTTACCCGGATGTTTCAGACAAACACTTCATGGCTACTGGTACATGTATTCAACCTTTCATCACTCTCTATGAACATGATATTCCAAGAGCGACATTTCTACATGAAATGATTGCGGACAACAGCATAGTTCAGCTTAAGAGGTGGCTGGAATGTCGAGGCTTGCCTGTTACCGGTAGAAAGACCGATTTAGTGAGCAGGTGAGTTGGAAAATTGCTAGCTGACTGTTGTTTTGTGTGACACTAATAAATTGATTCTTCCGCATGCGTGTAAAGTTTTTTTTTGTTATTTTTACCGGCTAGAAGTGTTTTTCGTAAGGGCAGAGCTGTTTTGGGGTTGACAGGTATGAGAAGATAATGTAAAAAGTATGTAACATTCGATGACGCATATTTTTGTTTGCAAGCTGGAATGTTTCTAAAATCTGCTTGGCATGAGATTAAATATAGGGGACCAAGATGGCATCAATGCATTATATTCAAACACTTTTATACGAATTCATCTCATTCCAGAAAACAGGTTCATATACTCAAACAGCTGCAGCCTATTTCCATTTTATTTAAATCCAAAACGAACGGGACAGTAAACTGTGTAACAAATTTGATGATATATTAATACAGCACTGCCAGTTTCAAACAAACAATAGACTAAAACAGTGGTTCTCAGGGGGCGGGGGGGTTCATGCATCCAATGAATGAAACCCTGCTCACTAGAGAGGCAAATCCCTGACCACAGCCAAATCAGTCTCCCCTGATTTGTTTGAAACTTACGGTTCTATATGAATCTTTCACTGAATTTGTTACACAATTTACTGTCCCATTTGCTTTGGATTAAAAAAAATAGACTACATTACCACTGTTTGAGTATGTGTTTTCTGGAATGAGGTGAATTCATATAAAAGTGTTTGAATATAATTCAGTTCATATAATTTACTGATACTATCTTGATCCACTACATTTAGTCGCATACCAAACAGATTTTAGGAACATTCCACCTTACAAAAAAAATCCTTATGGTATTACATCATACCCTCAAACTTTAATAAAACAAAATCTGTTTTCCAACTATATTTACACATTGCAACTCTCAAAAAAAAAAAAAAAATCAAATCAAAGCAAATATAAATCCTTATCAATTATTCAAACGTGATTTGTAAAATGCTGGTTTTGGACAAGTGATCAGTGCCTTTAGAGCAATCACTCTAAACTTCCTCAGGTACAATTGAATCAGCTTCCAGATCATTCATCAGGTTAATTGGAGCACACCTGACCACCAACCATAGAAGTTTATTACTTCACAATAAACTGGTTGTGTATTAGGGCTGCAGGACAACGTTTTTGAAAGGCAGAAGTTAGGAAAATGATACCAAAAGATTTCAGTGGCTTAAACGATCCCTTGGAGTAGCATTATAGAACATTATTATAAAGTTGAACATGTTTTCGGCACCAACCCCAAATCTACTTCAGGCCATGACTCCAAACTGAATAACTGAGAATTTGACAGGGTTTTATGACCAAGACTGGTCTGTGTGTGTAGGTTCACTTTCCCACATGACAACAACCATAAAGATACTGCCAAAAAACAAAAACAAACAAGCAAAAAATATGCAGTGGCTTAAGAATAGGAAAGTGAATGTCTGAAATATATCCAATGGAAAATATGTCAAAGGACTTTAAGAGTGCAATATTGCTGTATACCACAAATGCATTGGATAACAATCATGTGTAAGTGGACATTGTGCTGTATTTAAAGAACAGGGATCTATCAAAGTCTAATATTTACAAAAGTATTATACATGCTTATCACACTAGAAACTGTTAAAAGACATCTCTAAAAAATTTGGACTCCATCAAATACACTCAGATTGTGTACAAATGGAGAAAATTTGAAGAGCAAAGTATGTAAAAGTCCATAAGGTTACAATGGAAGCCATGGTAACTTCTAAGCAAGTGAAGGAGACACTTCCATTAACCAATGTTAATGCTAATGAGTTAACCTTCAAGATACTAAAAAACAATAGCGTGCATGACAGGATTGCAAAGTCACACACAACATTCTGCCTTTCTGCAATTTGCAGAAGATTACATGAACATCAGAAAACTATTGAAACAAATGCT
Organism: Loricariichthys derbyi; assembly: GCA_033118015.1. Classification (NCBI taxonomy): domain Eukaryota; kingdom Metazoa; phylum Chordata; class Actinopteri; order Siluriformes; family Loricariidae; genus Loricariichthys; species Loricariichthys derbyi. The sequence continues at coordinate 1,784,619 of JAVSBU010000083.1, read as the reverse complement.
GAAAATTTAAAATGCTTTAAATAAAAAAACTGAATATCACAAAACAGTTCAATATTTTTGTCACTCGTTTCAGAAAGTGAAACCCATATATGTAAAACTATGTTAGTGGTACTCGGTGTCTGTGTGAGTTTTGTTACGTCCACCTGTTCAGGAAACATTTAATTTCATTGAAAAAGTTTACCCAAGTATTTCTTTTGTATTGTTGCACATGTTTATTGCCAAATAGATTAATAAATTCATATTAATAGTAATAAATTCATATTGTCTGAACTATAACTGAACTTTTGTCAAATCATTTCCTTCTTGTGTAACGTACATCAATGTCCAATTTTCAAATTTCCCAAATGGTCATAAAAAATAGAAATTTTAAAAATTTAGTACATATTCAAATATCTTACAGCAGGATGTGTTTCAAATGGATTTCAAGCCTCATATGTTTTTGTCATGAAAAACAATCAATTAGTTGGACACCTTCTGATGAACATTATGTTTCTACCATAATTATAACAAAGTCAATTTTCTCCTAAATGGCTGGAGCAAGTAAATTTTTTTCAAGCCTTATTTAGGTAGATGAATTACTTTGAAATACTCAAAATATTCAAAGAAAATTAAAATAAAAAGATTCAAACCCCATGTCACACTAGCATATAGTTACATACATATTATATAGATATATTACACAAAGTGAAACATTTCAAGCCTTTATTTCTTGAAAATTTGACTTACAGATAATGAAAACCCAAAATTCAGTGTCTCACAAAATTAGAATATTACAAAAGATCAAGAGCCACTACATACGGATGAATCCTAGACATGAGCTACAAATGTCACGTTCCTCATGTCAACCCCCTCCTGAACCAGAGACAAGATCAGAAGCTTCTTACCTGGGCTGTGGAGAAAAAGAACTGGACTGTTACTCAGTGGTCCAAAATTCTCTTTTCAGATGAAAGTAAATTTTGCATGTCATTTGGAAATCAAGGTCACAGATTCTGGAGGAAGAGTGGAGAGGTACAGAATCCACATTGATTGAAGTCCAGTATGAAGTTTCCACAGTCAGTGATGATTTGGGAGCAAAGTCATCTGCTGGTGTTGGTCCACTGTGTTTTCTGAAGTCCATAATGAACACAACCAACACTAACCAGGAAATTTTAGAGCACATCATGCTTCCTTCTGCTGATAAGCTTTATAGTGATGCTGATTTCATTTTCCAACAGGACTTGTCACCTGTCCACACTGCCAAAGGTACTAAAAGCTGGTTCAGTGACCATGATGTTACTGGGTTTGATTGGCCAGCAAACTCACCTGATCTGAACCCCATAGAAAATCTATGTTGTATTTTTAAGAGGAAGATGAGAGACACCAGAACCAACAATGCACGTGACCTGAAGGCTGCTATCAAAGTAACCTGGACTTCTATTCCACCTGAGCAGAGCCACAGGCTGATCACCTCCATGCCACACCGCATTTATGCAGTAATTCATGCAAAAGGAGGAACGACCAAGTATTGAGTGCATAGAAATGAACATACTTTCGTGTTCATCTTTTTGATTTTCAGAAGCCTGACATTTCTGTTTACAATATCCTTTTTTATGGATCTTATGTAATATTCTATTTTTCTGATACACTGAACTTTTGGGTTTTCATTATCTGTAAGCCACAATCATCAAAATTTCAAGAAATAAAGGCTTGAAATTTTTCACTTTATGTGTAATGAATCTACATATTATATGGGTTTCACTTTCTGAAATGAATGACAAAAATATTGAACTTTTTGTGATGTTCAATATTTTTTTTTGAAGTGTACATGCACACACACTGCCTGTTCAAAAATAAAAAAAAAAGAAAGAAGGTCAGCACCTGGATTTAACTAAGAAAATAGGTAAGAGCCTAACTGATACAGTGAGTGGTTTCTAATTTGTTAAATAACCATATCAAAAGACACAAACTGTGGTCATGGAAAAGATGTTAATTTGTTTCAGAAGAGTCAAATTATTGGCATGCATAAAGCAGAGAAATCAATCTAAGGAGATTGCCGAAACTACTAAGGCTTAAGAACTGTCCAAGACATTATTAAAAAGTGGAAGGTCAGTGAGGAAACCTCAATTTCAAGGAAGGAATGTGGTCAGAAAAAATTCTTGAATGATCGGCAATCACTTAAATGTTGGGTGAAATCAAATTGCAGAAAAACAACAGCAGAACTCTGGGATATATTTAATAGTGAAAGGAAGAGCATTTCCACAGACAGTATGAAGGGAACTCAAGGGATTGGGACTAAACCACTGTGGAGCCTTAAGAAAACACTTCTCAATGACGGTAACCAGCAAAAACAGCTTTAATTTGCTAGAGAGCATAAAGATTAGACTCTGGAGAACTGGAAGAAGGCCACGTGGTCTGATGAGTCCAGATTTACTGTGAGTAATGGGTGCATCAGTGTAAGAAGAGAGGTGGTTGAAGTTATGCACCCATAATGCCTAGTGACGACCGTACAAACCTGTGGGAGCAGTGTTATGATCTGGGGCTGCTGCAGTTGGTCAGGTCTTGGTTCAGCAACGTTATGTGCCCAAATAATGAGCTGAGCTGACAACATGAATATACTGAATGACCAGGTTATTCAATCAATGGATTTTTCCTTCCCTGATGGGGGAAATTTACTTTTCATCTGAAAAGAAAATTTTGGACCACTGAGCAACAGTCCAGTTCTTTTTCTCCACAGCCCAGGTAAGAAGCTTCTGACATTGTCTCTGGTTGATGATTGGCTTGACATGAGGAATGCAACATTTGTTGCCCATGTCTAGGATTCATCTGTGTGTAGTGGCTCTTGATCTTATGCAATATTTAAATTTTCAGAGACCATGAATTTTGGGTTTTCATTATCATACTTACACATATCTGTCTGTATACATACATACAAACAGTGGGGCAAAAAATAATTAGCCAGCAACTGATTTTGCAAGTTCTCCTACTTAGAAAGATGAGAGAAGTCTGTAATTTTCATCATAGGTACACCAACTCAGAGACAAAAGAGCCTGTACTGGCCTAAGTAGGGGGACACGCCTGGCACTGCAGGATTTGAGTCCCTCTTGGTAGCCTTTGTTACTTTGGTCCCAGCTCTCTACAGCTCATTCATCAGGTCCCTCCATGTAGCTCTGGGATTTTTGCTCACCGTTCTCATGATCATTTTGAGCCCACAAAATGAGATCTTGTGTGGGTCCCCAGATCGAGGGAGATTATCAATGGTCTTGTATGTCTTCTATTTTCTTACAATTGCTCCCACAGTTGATTTATTCACACCAATCTGCTTGCCTATTGTAGATTCACTCTTCTTCTTCCCAGCCTGGTGCAATACAATTACAATACAGTACAATTGCAGTACAATTTTTTTCCTGCTGTCTTGTGACAGCTCGTTGGTCTTGGCCATGATTGAGTTTGGAGTCTGACTGTTTGAGGCTGTGGACAGGTGTCTTTTATATAGACAATAAGGTCAAACAGGTGCCATTAATACAGGTAATGAGTGGAGGACAGAAGAGCTTCTTAAAGAAGCTACAGGTCTGTGAGACCTTGCTTGTTTGTAGGTGACCAAATACTTATTTTCCACCCTAAGTTAGAAATACATTATTTAAAGATCCTACAATGTTATTTCCTGAATTTTCTTTCATTTTTGTCTCTCATAGTTGAAGTGAACCTATGATGAAAATTACAGACCTCTCTGTAGGAGAACTTGTACAATCAGTGGCTGACTAAATACGTTTTTGGCCCACTGTACATTCACACACATGATCAGGCTATAAATGCCTGTTTGATGTACGACGCAAGTCATAGACTGAGATGAGTCAAAATGTAGTGCCAAAAAATATATATACACCCACATGTACATACACATGGACACTATATCTGTCTGTCTGTCTGTCTCTCACACACAATCTTTCTAAAACTTTATTCCTTCCAGCCTCATACTACTTTTAAACCTTTGTCTTGCTCGCTTAGGGTAAGCCTGTAAAGACGCTTTGAGACAGACTGAGTCGTAAAAACGTGCTGGAAAATAAAATTGTATTCCAGTACAGACATTTATACTTAAGAACAGCTCCATTTGCGTCTGATTGTAGACCAGTGCCATTCTGAGCTTTGTTTGAGCCATTCAGGTTGTAAAAATCAGAGGAAAAGTGACGAGCTCTCCCATGCTGTGTTTGCTTCTATAAGCTCACTTTCACAGAAGTCATCACTCCAGTACAAGTGTGACCTCCCTGAGGGTGTGCAAAGCAGATATGTAACTTCTGCAGTGCACTCTTGAACTCACACAGCAGTCGTTGCCACACTTACAAATCCAGAGAGGAACATAATGTGACAAAACACTATGTCACTCAAAACAGAGTTTACCTAACCTATGCACCATCTCTCTGCCACACTCATAGCTTATCATCACTAGGGCAATATGCACATACAACCAAACGTCCTAAGGCTAGGTGGGTTAGTTAGTTAGGCGCACAAGTTTTTAACACAATGTTTGGCACTGGGCCATTTATTGCAGAAATGGTCAATATAGGTTTAGTTTGTAGAGGTGGTTTATGTGAATATACGTTTCCAAGAGTGGTGCTAGTATCCTAAAACTATGTAACAGTAGCTCCTAAATAGCCATCTTAAGAGAAGCATCTAATTTTAGGAATCCAAAACCATAAAGAAATACATACAGGTATGCGCCGTTTCAACTGATGACTGTAATGGTCTTTGACCAAACACTACTCAGGCTTCTCTATGAGGGGTTTTGCAAGAGCGGGCCGCTCTACCTTATGGACCCTCCAGCTCTACCTTACGATAAACCGCTCTATCTTAAAAAGCTCCGCTCTACCTTAAAACCGCAAATCACTTATCACAAAATA
>JAVSBU010000083.1:1743954-1759107 GCA_033118015.1 Loricariichthys derbyi | reverse complement strand
TAACTTTTTGAATGGAATTATGGAAATTAATCAACTTTTCCATGATATTCTAATTTTTTTGGAATGGGTCTGTATGTCAGATAATCAGATAATCAATTGACACAGACTTTCTGCCAAAATGACATTTTGTAAGTATGTATAACTAGATGCAGATAATCACACAAATGCTAAATATTAAATGCTATTCAAAGATCTCACTACTACACAAATTCTGTGGTGTACTCGACCACTGTTAAGAAAGGTTTACAATTGTATATTCTTTCCTTTTTTGGTATAAAAAACCCTTTGTTCTCCTCTTATCCAAAACAAAATCAATACATTAATGAATATTTTAAAGATTACCCCAATGCTGAACTGTCAAACCTTTTGTATAAGGCAGATAGAGGGAACTATTGATTGATCAGTTTAAGATGGACACTTGGGATTTAGATAGAGGTAAAACAGATGGGTACAAGATTTAGCACACAGACGCCTTTTAAAAAGTCAGTAGATGCAAACTATTAGATTCAAATTGCATAAATAAAGCATTTTTGATTTTTAAAACATTTTAACCTCTCCAAAACATCAACCTTGCAGATTTTTAAGACTATGATAGCCTTTTAAATATTTTGCTCCAGAGTATGATTAGAGTGGTATGACATAGAAAGAGAAATATTACTTAGTTCTGTGGTTAAGTATTTCAAGTTTGACTGTGTTGTAATGCTGCTTTGTTATATCTGACATAAAATACACTTTACTATAGACTTATATACTAAGCTTGGTTCCCTGTATTGTATATTAAATTGTATACTTAAAGTTAAGACACTGTGTTCACCTTTGAAAAGTGAAGCATAAAACTGGTGAGGTGCTTTCCTGATGGAACTGTATTTCAAAAGCAAGTAATTTTTGATTTTTAAACTATGTAAAACTTAATTTGGGGTTTGTAAATGTTACATACCGGTACATAAAAGTGAAGCCTATATGAGTCCCACCTTAGCAGTATTTACCCTGTTATAGAAAATCAATTTAATAAAAAAGTTAAACAGTTATTTATTAGTTTTATATGTTGTATTTAGAATAGCATGTATTATAATACCAGTATTTTATAGTTACGGTGTACCTTTACATTTCAGTGTGTTATAGAGGGTGAGTTGTTCCCTTTTGGGAAGTACAGCTCTGTGATTTCAAGTTTATAGTAATTCCATTGTAACTTAAAGCATTAAGGGTCTCATTTTCAAAAATGAGAAAGTGGTGGTATCTAATTACATGGAACCATATTACTGAACCAAAATGTAATATAACAATTATTGGCCTATGCTCATTAATGGCCATGATTAGGATTTTTACTGACATAGTTTTCAGGACCCTTAGTGACAAGATCATCCAATTTTATCCAATTAGAGAGGAAAATACTATAGAGAAACATGAGAAGGCTAATCATACAGACACTGGCATAATGATGGATGAGTTGAGTCACCATGAAGCATGAAGGGGGAGGTTTATAATGGAAGCCACCAATATCCACTCTGTACCCCAAGGTCCACCCCTCTGCATCATAAGGTCCAGCTGGACAGTAGCACCAGTGCTTAATTACCAAGAATGCTAGTCAATGGTTTTATGTTGTATGCATAAAGGGGGAGCCAGGAAGACCCTCCTACTCGTGTGGTCAAGGGCAAAGGTGAGGGGCAGAGGTTGACTATTGACCGCTCATCTTCTCCTGGCCAATCAGCTCTTGGTTATCATGTCTACAACCAAGTCAGGTTTATGTCTAGCCATTATACTACACAGTGTGCCCCACATTCATTACCCTAACTCTCATAAACACTTCTCACTGGCATGTGTCTACTTTAGGCTTCTCTAATATTTTACAAGAGGTTCACAGGAAATTGCACATTGAATATGGTCACTTAGACTCTCAACACAGAATAGTTATTGACATAATGTTTTTACTCAGTGTACTACATCATTTTTAATCTTTTACCTATTTGAGTAAAAACATTTCAGGCCAAAAGCATGAAATATTTCCTATAGGCTACTTGGTGAAGAACATTTATTCAAAATCCAATCAATTATCCAATCGCTCACTATGCAAAAGGAATTTTTTTAATCAAATTTCATTATCAGTTACAGTATTTTATAGTAAGACATATTTGTCTTATTTTTCAAAATCTGTAAAATCTTTTCAGGAAAGCTTAGTGGCTTTGTTACATCAGTGTAGTGAGTTTTATATTCTCTTATGTCTGTCTTTATTTAATTATTGTTTTTCTGAATTTGCCTTATATCTTTGTGTATTTTAAATGTTTATTGACTGGTCCATAACTGCCCTTAGGGTTCAGTTAGGAGTGTTTGTCCAGTTAATGGGCTTTGTTTCATTTATCAGTGCAAGGAAACATTTTAAAATGATTGTGTGTTGTAATATGCTATAGACTGTTACTTTAAATAGTTGAGAAACCTAAAAACAACCAACAAATTCTTGTTTCAATGGAGAGAGTAAAATACAGGTATACACTCTTTGGCCACTTTATTAGGTTTAAGGAGCGTAAAGTGTGCCAAGAAAATATCCACTACACCAAACACCAAATTCTGAAATTACCATCCAAATGTCGCACCAGAACACATGCTTTTCCTATATGTACTGCAAAATTTTTTTGAGCCTGTGTAAATTGTAGCCTTAGTTGCCTGTTCTTTTCTGACATTGGTGGCACCTAGTGTGGTCTTTTACTGTTGTAGCTCATCTGCTTTACGGTTTGATGTGTTGTACATCCAGAGATGCTCTTCTGTATACCTTTATGGTAGCGAGTGGTGATTTGAGTTACTTTTGTCTTTCTATCAGTTCAAACCAGTCTGGCCATTCTCCTCAGCCACTGGCCCCAACAAGGCATTTTCGCCCAGAGAATTGCACTTACTGGATATTTTCTCTTTTTCGTCAATTTACGTAAAATTCCCAGCCCATCTAGCACCAACAATCATGCCATATTCAAAGTCACTTAAATCACCTTTCTTCAACATTCTGATGCTCAATTTGAACTTCAGCAGGTCATCTTTACCATGTCTATATGCTTAAATGCACTGAGTTACACAACCAAATGACTGACTGATTGGATAGTTGTGCTAAAGAATAGTTGAATAGGCATACCTATAAAGTGGCTGGTGTGTATATAATTTAATATGCAGATTTCCTGAGCATTTTAATGTCTGGTACAGTAATTGGTACTGGTATAACTGTCTGAGTATCACTGTTAAAATTGTTTATTAAGAAGGTTTACCCTGGACTTCCAGCCTTCCAAGAGCAGTTCGTCTCATCCTGGTACCGGGGCGGTTGGCAGCACACACATACACTCCAGAGTGCTGCAAGGACACGTCAGAGATTATGAGGTTCCCTGTGCCCAAAACTTGAATGCCTTCCACACCTATGGACCTTCCATCTGAATATTCACACACAGAAAGCAGGTTTAGAACTATATCGTGTATACATTTTAAAGAGCAAAACATCGAGTTCATGTACTCAAGCGTGGAAGATCAGTTGAACCATATTTGTTTATGCTAAGGTGACTTACCCAGTCTGCTCCAAGACACTATGGGCCTGGGATTTCCAGTGGCAATACACTCCAAGATGGCTGTCTGATGGACAGTAATGGTGAGGTTCTGGGGGCCAGACAGGATGACTGGTTCCTTATAGATGCGTGGAGCTCCACCTAAAAGGAAGTAAAGGAAAATAAGATAGTGAGCAGGGGGCTCAGAGTGAACTAAATGAAGTGTGACATCTAAACCTATGACATTTCAAGTAATAACTATGCTTCTTATATCTGATGTTTATTACCAGCTCAAAAAATAAGAGAAATCCACCACATCAATCACCAAACCATTATTCATGGACACTCTGTGATTACCGTTTTTAGTATATAAATAAAGTAAATCAAGTAATAGGTAGAAATGCCATGGTGTCAGAACTCATATATTTTGTGGTCATTATTATGTGGTCATTCTCGTTAGTTATATTTGTCTTTTTTTAAGGAGAGATCACTAACCAGTTACATTTAGGAGAGCTTCATGGCTGTAGCGAGTGTTAGCAATGTTGGTAGCTACACAGCGATAAACTCCAGCATCTGACTTTCTCACCCCTGTGATCTGCAGGATGCCCATGGGAAGAAGAGTGTACCTGAGTAGAAAAATTTTACTTTTTATAGTGAGAAATGCAAGAAATCAGCATCCCAGAACAAAACATCTAGATACAAGAAAGAACTGCTATATACCTTTCACTTGATGTACTGATTGCCACTTGATCTTTCTCCCAGGTTATGTTGGCCTCTGGAATACTTTTCACTTGGCATTGGAAACGTGCCACTCCGCCCTCGTCCACTAACATAGATTCAGGGTGAGTTTGAAACTTAGGAAGTGCTGTGTGAAACAGAAAAGACAGCAGATTAATGTCACTATAAGGGTTTACATTATAATTACATCACACAAGCAAGAAGGTTCTCACTATGCTTTATGGAATGTTCATGATTACTGATCAAAATGAAAGATGCTTCATTCACTTCTGCATCTTCTTTGTTCTCTTTGCTTGATCATTGATTACATATTGTGAAAAGCCCATTCACAACCGATAAAGGAGTAACACATGGCTGGCTGTGCTACTTAAATTCTAAAACTGCATGGGATCTGTTTGTGTGAATACTGTACCATGTGTCTATGTTCTGTAATTTGCAGATGATCATATAATTTAATGACCACACTTACATGCAAGTTGGACACGAGCTTTGCGGCTGACCAGCATGCCATAACGGTTCTTGGCAGCACAGTGGTATTCTCCAGCATCTGCGGCATCTCCTTCTCGCCTCTTTTGGAAGCTCTGGATGAGCAGGGTACCATTGGACAAAATTGTGGCCCTTGTACCAGCTCCTGTAGGCACTGGTCTTCCATTTTTAAGCCACATCACTGTGATGGGTTCTTCACCCTCCACCCGGCAGTCCAGCATAAGGGATCTGTCCCTCACAGCAATCACATCGCTCGGCTCCAGCAAAAAGGCCAGTTCTAATCCAGTGGATAAGCCTAGAAACGATACTGTAGGTTAGCACTGAATAGGTCTTTGTGGCTTCTCATTGTTATTGCTTATATCAGACAGAACAAAATGCACAGATCTATAAATACACTTCCAAGATATGCAGCAGTTTTTGTGGATCACTGGGAAATCGTATGACCTTAGTTAACCTTCTTCTTCACAAACCCCTTTTTGTCTGTGGCAATTTTTGATACAAGCCTTAAGGACTTTCATTCCTAACTGCATTGAGGTTTTATATTCTCAATAACTCTTTCAAACTTGTATCACCAAACCAAACCTGGCTATACCTCGGTCAAATGATAAGTAGCAACTACGCCAAAAGGGTTGGACAAAGGAAAAGTCAGGTCAAAAGACTAGCGAGGGTTATGAGGTTATGAGGTCAAGTTAGCAGACCAACTTTTTAGTCAGCCCATCCTAATAACAATAGTATGTGACGACTACTTTTTAAACTCAATATAAAAAGCTGCAATGAACCATCAGGACCCATCAGCTCTTGTCTCAGATTGGGCCATCTGCCCCCTACTTATGCAAACCTCCACCCTTCTATACCCCCACCCGGACCCCACTTTCTTTTCACACTGACTTAGAGGTGACTTTCCCATGCCACTGGGTAACCCCACTCTTCTCCATGTCAGCCTTTATCCTTTGGCTCTTTCGGTCATTTTCTATTCTTTTTAGAGTGACATCCCAGACTCTCTTCCAAATGTATGCCCCCATGTGACCTTAAGAGCTAGCCAATGCCTCATTCTCATCTGTTGTTCGAGAGAAGTCTGCTCTTGAACTTGCACCACAGTCTGTGATGTTGGAGCCTAAATCACCAATGGGGTGACAAAAGTGTCCCCCAACTCAGCATGCACTTCAGACAAATCCAGTGCAGTTCAACCAACTAGGGTTTTCTAACATGAAATTGCTTTAACTCATTTTAACAAAAAAAAAAAGTCAACAGATTTGCTGTCCTAAATAATATATACCTTTTTAAATTTTAGCGGGACATTTTTTCATCCACACTGGGCTGCTTTAAATAAAATTGTGCATTATTCCTCACTTATTTGTGGCTTGGAGGTAAGTGCCAACTGCTAGAAACACCAGTTCATGAGGATGTGTTCAAACCTCTGAAAGGCTATCAACATAGTAGTGGAGTGTAAATAGATTTATTTTGGCTTCTCTGTGTATATTTTGCTTCCTCAATTTATATATTGCATATATCCTTCCTCTGAACTAATTTTCTACTTAATTGTAAATGGAATGTCACATAAGCATTCCATTGGATGTTATACTGTGTATGACAAATAAAACTATTGACTCTCGATTGGTGTGGTTACAGAACCCTGTGGTGTACTAGTATTTTGTCCAGGATATATTGAGTCTATGTCCAGTGAAATGCACATAGGCTTTGGACCTCCATGACTACAGGTACATCTAAAAAATAGAATATCATGAAAAAGTTCAATATTTTTTGTCACTCATTTCAGAAAGTGAAACCCATATATTATATAGATTCATTACACAGAGAGTGAATCTTGCAAGCCTTTATTTCTTGAAATTATGATGATTGTGGCTTGAAACTCAAAATTTAGTGTCAGAAAAATTTAATATTACATAAAAGTAATAAGAAAAGGATATTTTAAACAGAAATGTCAAGCATTTGAAAAGTATGTTAATTTCTATACACTCAATACTTGGTTGTTCCTCCTTTTGCATTAATGCAGCGTGGCATGGAGCCAATCAGCCTGTGGCATTACTCAGGTGGAATGGAAGCCCAGGTTGTTTGACAGCAGCCTTCAGGTCACCTGCATTGTTGTAAAATGAAATCAGTATCTCCATAAAGCTTTTCAGCAGAAGGAAGCATGAAGTGCTCTAAAATGTCCTGATAGATGGCTGTGTTGACTGCGGACTTCAGAAATTGGGACAACACCAGCAGATGACATGGCTCCCCAAATCATCACTGACTGTGGAAACTTCATACTGGACTTCATGCAACATAGATTATGTGCCTCTCCATCTGAAAAGAGGACTTTGGACAACTGAGTAACAGTCCCGTTATTTTTCCCCACAGCCTTTTAAGAGGCTTCTGATGTTGTCTCTGGTTCAGAAGCGGCTTGACATGAGGAATGTGACATTTGTAGCTCATGTCTAGGATTCGTCTGTGTGTAGTGGCTCTTGATGCTCTCTTGATCTTATTTCATATTCTCATTTTCAGAGACACTGAATTTTGGGTTTTCATTATCTGTAACCCACAATCATCAAAATTTCGAGAAATAAAGGCTTGAAATATTTCACTCTATGTGCAATGAATTTATATAATATATGGGTTTCACTTTCTGAAATGAATAACAAAAAATATTGAACTTTTTCATTATATTATATTTTAGATGTACCTGTATAATAAAACGGGATGCTTTGCTTTGCTGTGCTTTTGCTTTTCCACAGCATCAATATTTTGCCAGATTACCACCATACAAGATATTAGATTTCACAACATCCGCAAGCTTTAGAAGAAGTTGGATATAAAATTAAAAGAGCTGTAGAGTAAACAACACCCAGAGTCTGTCACTGGACATCTGCCTTGAAGAAACATCAGGCAGTTATTTCTTCATTCTCATTGTGATGAGATGTCACACTTGGCAGATGCAAATGGCAGAGATTGTAGCTCAGCTGTGCTGTATTACAAGGTTTTGCTGCCTCCCGACCCCTGGACCACCCCTTCCATCTGCCTCCAGTGATGATAATATAATTCAGCAGTCCCTTGTGAGAAACGCAGGTTATGTCATAAACTGAATGCAGAAAATCCAGATAAATATATTTCCTGGTCTTGTGTTTATGCTATCACAGTTTATGATATCACAAACATATTCGGATGTTCAGTGTCTTATGGAACAACAGCTTAAGGATAAAAAAATGAAAAAAAAAAAAACTTTACAAGGCTGAATATTTACTGGACACTTATATATATAAATCCAAAGAGTGCTGTTTGAATAAATTAAACATTGCTAATTATAGGCAGCTGGACCATTTTGCTAGTATGCAAGGTATTGATAATGTGTTTTATTGATTAGGAGAGCACTGGTTCTCTCTCCATAAACAGATACATGCATACATAGACACATAGAGAGTATACATAGACACCAAAGAAAAGTGGCTATAGCAGGTGTGATTATGTATTATGAGGATTAGTTCTTTTTCAGTCACAGTTTTGGAGTGATTGTTGGGAGTGTCGAGAGCAGCAGGGTCCCTCCACCCATCCCCACCCCTCAGGTTGTGCCCCTATCCCCTAAAGGGTCATGAGAGAGTTGGCTATGGGTGAATGGCTGGGGTGTGGATATGTGATGCACAGCCTGTGTCCAGTCACAACAGCAGCCTCTCGCTCTTTTTAGTTTATTGTCTTCACTTTGGTCCTGAACTTTACAACTATTTTGGTGGCCAGACCTTGCACTAAGTTCCCAGATCCCTGAGGCAAAGACCTTAACCAAGTTTGGACTATAAGAATAAGGAAAACATAAACAAATCCCTTCAGTGACTGCAAACTAATCTAAAGTTTGTGAGATAATAAAGTTTGTGAGATAATAATTATAAGTGAAAACATTAGAAATGCTACCGTGCTACAGATATTGGAAATATTATTGAGGTTCTACTTATTCATTAAATATGTTTGAAATGGTATGTACAAATAAATGTGTTTGGTTTACTTTTTATCATGCTTATTATATTGCAAACTTATTATATGCAAACTTATTATATTGCAAATAAATAATGTCTCAAAATCAAATAATGTATATTACTTAAAGAGGTGTTTTTACAACTATTTTCCCTGTCCGACTAAACTTATGTTCACCTATGTGTCATGAGAGTGGTCTATAATGATTGAATGCTTTTATAACATACTAAATGTGACTTTTTTGCCAGAACATCAATACTTGCATTTGCAGAGCACATATATTGATGTTAAACTCATTATAAATTTGTTATGGTCCTCTCTCATGATAAACTTAGAGGAGACTCGGTCCCTGCTTACAAAATGTGAATGTGTAACAAACCTTTAAACAGAATTCCAAATGCATATGCACATTCACAAATTCCTTTCCCTCCCCTTTTTGTCCATTATGTCAATGACTGCAGTCCAAGCTGCAACGCAAACAATGGTTGAATGTGAACCTTGGGGGAGGAATTGTAAAGGAGCTGTGTGATAAAGGGGCTCTCTGGGCTCCATGCAAAGGAGAAGCCTAGAACTTCTTCTTTTGTCTCAAAAATAGAAGTTAAACTATCCCAGGCTATGACTGCCACAAGCTCTTTATCAGTGCGCTGGATAAGTACCCCTTTGTGTTGCTATTAGGGAGGTCACTCATTTCTTTTGTTTAAGAGCTGATTACCATTAGCTGGCATATCCCAAGTTCAAAGTTATGTTAACAACCACAACTTCCTCCTGTGACAGAAAACAAATTTGCATGCCCCTTACATTTTGCTCCTCTTTAATGGGGTCTAATTACTGATGACACTTGTCTAAGAAAAATGAGTCTTCATTGTTAATCTGCTCTTTGTTAAAAATGCACTGTGAAACCAAATATAATTTCAATAAAATATAAAATATATTTTATTATGTTTTAAATAGAACATTTTCTGATTAGTATACAATGTGTTACAGCTTAAATGCTTTTGTTCAAGGAATTGGGTTGGAAGCTCAAGCCACCTTGTAAATGTTTTGTAAAACAAAAAGCCCTTAACTTGGATCAATAAGCAATATTATTTGCACAATACTGCTTTCTAGTATGCAATTATGTCTCACTGTTGTTAAAGTGAAACCAAGAACCAATTTGCTATTTCTTGTACTTTATCTTCATAACATTTATACATTTACATTTATGGCATTTAGCAGATGGCCTTATTAAAAGTGACTTACAATTTATACAACATTACATTCTAAGGATTCTAAGGGTCTTGCTCAAGGACCCACAGTGGCAACTTAACAGAGGTAGCATTTCAACCCTGAACCTTCTGGTCCATAGTTCAACACCTTAACCGCCACAGGCCACTACAGTCCTGCAAGTCATAACAAAAAATCATGTATTATTTGCTAGATAACAGGAATTAGTCTGATGAAAGCATAGCCTTTGCTATCAAGTACTAATACAGTATCAATTCAATAATTTTAATATTAATCTCAATCTGGTTGGACACCTTGTTTTGTAGTATATAAACAATATCATTAAAATAAAACTTGCAATAACTGCAGCAATATAAAAGCAGTTTGTTAATATGCAGTAGTAATTTTATACGTACAATAAAATGGATAAATTTTGTGGTGTCTTTAAGTTAGCACTTGTCAAGAGCAAATCAATGAAAGACAAAGAAATATACACACATATAAACTCACCAATCACTTTAATAGGTACACCGTGTTTAAACTCTCATTGTCCATTTTACCAGATCCACTTATCATATAGAATAACATTGTAGTTATATAATCACAGACCATAGTCTATCTGTCTATCAGGACAAGCACAGATCAGGTACTATTTGGGTGATGGATCATGTGGTGTTGGCATGAGAGGATCAGACACAGCAGTTCTGGTGGTGTTTTTAAACTCCTTTGTCACTGTTGGACTGAAAATTGTCCACCAACCAACAATGTCCAGCCACCAGCATCATGTGAGCACTGATGAAGGGTTAGAGGACGAATAACAAAAACTGAGCAACAACAGATGAGCTACTGTCTCTGACTTTACATCTATAAGATGGAGCAATATGGCTGATGTGTCTAATAAAGTGCAGTGACTGGACACAGTGTTTAAAACTCCAGCAGCACTGCTGTGTCTGATCCACTCGTACCAGCACAACACAAACTAACACCAACAGCACATCAGTGTCACTGCAGTGCTGAGAATGATTCACCACGCTAATAGTATCTGATCTGTGGTGGTCCTGTCCATTAGAGAACAGAATAAAGGGGACTAACAAGAGTATGTAGAGATGGACTCCAGTCTGTAATTGTAGAACTACAAAATGGATCTATATAAGTGGAACTCTTAAAATGGATGCCCCTACAGAAATGATCTGGGATTAACTGCACAGATCCTTGATGTAATGTGGACAAAATTACCTTAGGATGAATTACCGGTACCTTAAACTAAGCAGTGATGGAGATGTCACTCTCCTACCTCTACCAAAGTGGCCTGATTCACTGTTGTGGCCATGTAGATTAGCAAGTGGGGTCTTGCTAAAGTGTCTAAATTAAAGGGATTAAGGATTCCTGGTTGATTATCAATGGATAGCTGTGGCTGCAGCTGTGAAGGTGTTACGCTCATATACACTCATGCACATAAACACATGGCACCCACAGAGATTTAATGGGGTTTCAATCTTAGTCAGTCTCCCCAAAAGGGCTGTCCAGTGTTATGGAGATGAGGGTGTGAGGGTCAGGTCAAATGGGGAGGAGCAAACTGATCATTGTCCCTCTGGCTCTTTTTTTCTATTTGGACCCTTTCTTTGACTGCTCTGCTGACCAGACCCATTGGTTAACCGTTCCCAAGGTCATCCTAGGACCTAATCCACAAGATCATGAGTCTCCCTCTTTTCTCATTCCCGGGACACATCATCTCCTTTTGTTCAACGATGTTAGAGCGCAGTTTATTTATTTGTAGGATAATTCACATTACCCAGATTCATAGAAATAAACACATGTCAAAGAAACTTTAAAATACCATGTCTAAACTATAAGTTTATAAATCGCTTCTTGAATGATCAAAGGGCTTTGTTTTTGAATTTAGACTTACTTGCTTATCCTTATTATATATACTCATTAATTTGAAGCAAATGTTAATAAATTTATCTCAGTTACACATTTGTCTCAGTGTCCTTCCTACTTCCCTGGTGAGTGCTGTAGTATTAATACATTTGTAATACATTATTTAATGAATGCATATGTCATTAATATTCATCTATACACTCAGCAGTGTTGCTGGAGTTTTTAAAAACCTTTTTCAATGCTGGACTGAAAACAGTCCACCTAACAAAAATATCCAGGCACTAGCATTCTGTAGGCAGCGTCCTGTGAGCAATGATTAAGGATTAGAGGATGATTAATTACCATCGTGGAATTGTGAACTTTTGTGTAGACTTTTTTTCATTCTCTGTTGATGTGTTTGTCTGTGTTGCCCTGTGCGTCTTATTTTGTGTTCGATTGTGTCTGGGTTGTTTGTTATTAATTGTTTTTAGTGTTCTATTTAATGTAAAGTGTCCTTGAGCATGGGAAAGGCACTATACAAGTTTAACATATTATTATTATTATTATTATTATTATTATTATTATTATTATTATTATTATTATTATTAACTGTGTAACAACAAATGAGCTACTATCTCTGACTACATCTACAAGGTAGCGCAATATGATCTATAATAGAGTGCACATTGAATGTCTGATCCAATTGTACCAGCACAACACGCATATCAGTTTGCTGTGAATGATCCACCACCCAAATAGTACCTGATCTGTGTTGGTTCTATGAGGGTCCTGACCATTAAGAGGACTGACAGAAAAGTAGAGAAACAGATGGAGTACAGTTTGTGGATCTACAAAGTGCATTTGGTGGAACTGTGGAAATGTGGAATTGTTAAAATGGACAATAAGAATAGAAACAATGAGGTGTACCTAATAAAGTGATCAGTCGTATATAAAACATGTTATGCAATTATATGTGTTGTTGCCGTTTAATATTCTTAATAATATTATCACTACTATTAATAATAATGATACTACTACTACTACTACTGCTACTACTACTACTACTACTAATAATAATAATAATATCACCTTAGAACAAATTCCCTATACTTCCGTTCTACTTCATTCTAAAAAAATCAGCATTTAAAATCTTTTTGCCAGATAATTTTTACCTTAATTAAGTAGGCCTACAGTAACTTCAAATATAAAAGATACAGCACCTTTGTAAGTTTTACACTTAAAATGATGAGAGATAAACTACTGATTACATGATTATCAGCAAACT
This sequence comes from Loricariichthys derbyi, assembly GCA_033118015.1. NCBI lineage: Eukaryota > Metazoa > Chordata > Actinopteri > Siluriformes > Loricariidae > Loricariichthys > Loricariichthys derbyi. The sequence goes on along the minus strand of JAVSBU010000083.1, from coordinate 1,746,063 downwards.
ATGGACATCAGAAACATCCTGAAGTATAAAATATTAGCAAAGGACCACAGTTTAACATTAATCAGATACAACATACAAAAGGAAAAGTGCATTTTAAAGCTGCACAATTTAAAAAGTGATGATTTTCTTGTTTACTGAGAGTATAATAATCACAAAGATTAACATATAGATATAGACTTCTTCAGAATGTAAAGTAAATTCAGGTTAATTAGTTAACTTTACAGCCAATATGTAAATGTCAGTTTTACGGATGAAACATAATGTTGTAGACTATAATACTGATCAAAACACCTTCAAAGAGTTTGTAGAACTGGACACTGAAGGTTAGAGCAAAGCAGATATAAGTCAGGTGACCAGAAAAATACACAGATGTCATGGCAACATACTGAGATGTTATCATAGTGTGTTAGATACTGCATTACTGCTACTATTAAGGCTTCTCTCATATGTAATAATTAAGTTTATAGAGACTTACATGGACAGACAAACATCAGTAAGAAGGTCAGCAGAATCCGTGGCTTCATCTTTAAGTTTAAATCCAAATCACAGATGAAGAAAAACTTCGTTAGGTTCCTAAAGTCTAAAGGCTATTTAAACGCGTTTCACCTATAGCTCTCGTTTGTGGCTAAATCCTTAAACCAGGTACCGGAGCTTTTAAAGCTTTTAAAGAACACAGTGCCGCAGGTACCGGCCGGGCGGAGGGGCTGCTCCTCACCTCTAAAGCTCCGGTTCAAATAAGCTTCATTCGTGATTCTGTCAGTCCAGCGCACGCTCACATTCAGCATTCGCTCTCACTGACAGCTCGAGCTGCGCTCAGCCAATCAGAAGCAGCGGGACGCTCAGTGGGCGGGGCTTCCACTTATCCACTCTGGACAGATGTTCACTGGAGCACGCGGGGTCCCATAAGCTCCACATTATAACCTTATTGTGTGTGTTTATATTTTTTACAGGTCAGGATGCGTCCACGCAGGGATGGAGAAAATGAAAAAGTCACGTATTTCAGTAGCGGTTACAATGTTTAAAAAATAGACTCCATACATGTTGGATAAAACGACTAATTTGTGTTTTAAGAATAATGGTGGTCATATTAGTAAACAGGGCAGCACGGTGGTGCAGTGGTTAGCACTGCTGCCTCAATGCTTTGAGACCCTGGGCTGCTCCTGTGTGGAGTCTGCGTATCCTCTCCATGTTTTAGTGGGTTTTCACCTGTTACTCCGCATTCATCCCACAGTCCAAAGACATGTGTTGGGTTAATTGGTGTTTCTAAAGTGGCCTTAGTCTATGAATGTGTGTATAAGTGGATGTGCCCTATGATGGATTGGCACCCTGTCTAGGGTCGTTCCTGCCTTGCTCCATACGGTGCCAACTAGGCCCCAGTTTTCCCTCCATACCTGAATGTTCTATAAATAGGTGGCATAGTGGGTAGCACTGTCACCTCAAAACGAGAAGGTTCTGAGTTCAATCCCAGGTGGAGCAGTCTGGGTCCTCACCATGTCTGTGTGGGTTTATTCAGCTCTGCTCTTTTTCCTCCAACGTACATGCTTTAGGTTATGATTACGCTAAAGTGGCCAGTGTATGTGAGAGAGAGATTGTCACCCTGCTTATGGGTTCCTGCCTTGCATCCTATGCCATTGGCTAGGCACGGGCTCACCCACAATTCTGTCCAGGATTAAGCTGATAAGAAAATGAACAAATGAATGACTGAAAGAACAAAAATAAACCGAACTAAATCTGCTTAACACACACACACACACACACATAGACACACATATTTGTGTCACCAGAGGCGGTTCTGGCTAGATTTGCGCCCTGGGTGAACCACCCCTTGCAAACCCCCTGCCGCCACTAACACAACGATACATTACATATTTGTATTATTTTTATTATATATAATCTTAAATAAATGCTCCAGCTCCAAAATATTTCAGAAGTGCCCCATAATTTATAATTAAGATAATATTATAATAAGTTAGATGACACTTACATCACACACGCATCAGTTACCCCATGAATATGAGCATGATGCACTTGAACAACACACAACAATTTATTTTAAAAGATATATGACATGTAGCTTACAAAATGCTATGTCAATGTATATTATAAGTT
>JAVSBU010000083.1:1661612-1673387 GCA_033118015.1 Loricariichthys derbyi | reverse complement strand
GTACTTCATCACTTCCCCTTCTCACTCAAGCAAACCGAATGGAGTAGGGGGAGAGCGTGACTAGTTTGTGAATGAAAAGCTTCTGGAATTCGATGTAAGCTCTAGAACAACAAAACCCTGCATGTTTGTGAAATTCTCCCCGGACATTTTTTTTAAGTCTGGGTAAAAGAGGATGTCTGGTCACCCTAAAATCCATAGACTGAGATGGGCAAGAAAATCTCCTTAAAACCTATAAGGAAGAAACATTGGGAGTAAGAAGACTCAAAAAAAAAAGACCCAACCTCCTTGGGCAGCCTACAACTGAAAAGCTCCATCTGTCCATGTTACTGCTCAAGCATATCCAAAGAGCCTTTACAACCAACTCATTAATCCATATTTAATTATAATATTGGTTTTTAAGCTCTGTGAGTGAATTCCTCTTACATCAGAAGTTCATCCTCACCTCTCTTATCTCTTGGCCTGCTCCATTGTAGGACTGTAACTCTGCTAAGATGCCATGAGCCTCCTCCAGTACGGCACTGACTTGATTCCAGACGGCTGTCTCTGCCTCCGTTGGCTGGGCATCTATAGAACAGAAGCGCAGATCGAACACGGGCCAAGCATAGGAATTTAAGGAAGTCAATATCAATATGCATTAAATTTGCTTTCCGGTTATGGTCCTTCTAGCCACCTGGATTATTTATCGCCTCTCTCAGATACAGGCTTAGATGGGTTTATTTTTCATTGGCAGTCAATAGTTTCAGGTTCAGATAGCATAGTACTCACATTATCATTAATTCACATCAATTGCAGCAATCCAGACACCACACCCAGATTCTGCAGCTGGAGGATGCTCTTTAAAACATCTAGTGAGAAATAAACTTTGGTATTGTAATTGGTGGTTTATTTTGTTTGGCTTTGGCATTAACAGAGAAAAAAAGAGGATAGCTTTCTTCAAAGCCAGTGAGAGATGTGTTTCATAAACCCGCACAGGGTTTATGTTCCATAATTACGGTATTAATTCTGAAATACATTAAGAGGATTTAGGTTTTATTAATGCAATAACGGATTTGCTGTGGTTGGAATTCCTGTTGGGGGAATCTGGGAATATGACTGGATGTGCGTACGATTTTGTTCTGAATAAAGCTTTGGATTATTTTTTATTTGTTTATTTAAGGTTGCATCAGCATCAATGACTGTTCATGACAGGAGCAAGATTACGTCAATACCAGTCAGACACACTCTCATACTAGGCCAAATTATAGTGACCAGTTAGGGTGCACATGGTTAACAAGGTTGCCTCACAGCTCTAGAGATCTTCACTTCAATTCCAACCTCTGACTCGTGGATTTTTCCTGTTTTCTCCGTCTCTGTGTGGGATTACTCCAGGAATTCCAGTTTCCTCCCACATTCCCAAGTGGTTTCTTTAAATTGTTCCAGTATGAACATGTCTGACTAATATCAATGTAACATTATTCCGGTCATGAATAGCTTCTGAGGTGATGTTCTCTGGATCTTTGGAACTGTGGGGCAACCTCACTAACCACTGACACCATTGTACCACCCTGCTTTGGCCCAATGTATTGTTAAATCCAAGTTGGTATAATACATACTTTCTCCAAGCTACATAGGAAACTATAAAATGGCTTGACATTTTCAAAGTGGGTAGTGGAGGGATTTTTAAACATTGGGTCAGTGCTTGGTTAAGAAGTATTAACCTACAAAATTATTCAGCAAAAAATAGTAGCCCAACAAATAGTGGCAGATTTTGGCAAATCGGACAAGTAGAATTATCAGGGTGATTATTATCTTACTGAAAAAGTGGTAAATAGTATTCAAGATTATGTTTCTTTCTGTGTCTCCTCCTTTCTGCACATCTGTGCTTATTGAGATGTACAGTAGCCATCATGCTGTCAGCTGGACAAATATGCTATATTGTAGTTTAAAAAAATAGCAGTAAGTTCTAATATTATACAATTTTGATACATTATTTGAGCTACTTAACTGGCTGAACTGATATTTTGGTTTGCTCAGATATGGAATGCATGGAGGACATGTAGCAGAAGTGCAAGTTATCACAATTAAGTATTGTATTTTTTCCATGGGGTGATAAATCAGAGAAAGTTGTGGGTTGTGAAAAAGGAAAACGAGAGCTGTATCAAAACAAGAGGTGATCATTTTCCTGTTGCATCATAGACAGTACAGTAAAGTACAAAGATGAAGAAGCTGCTGTCTGTGTTCCTCTGAGAATGATCAAATGATCATATCTCGATCAAACTGAAAAACAAATACAACTAGTATTATTTGGTGAATGATGATATGATTGGCACTGATATTGCGGTAAGATGAAGAATTATGGAAGAAATCACAAAGGTGACTTTGTCTTTATCAGGGAAGCTTACAAACCATTAATAAATAACACTAATAAATAGTAATTCAAACTGGTTTGGGTACGTGGCATTGGGTAGAGGTAATAGTCTAATGGACAGCAGCTTCTCCTACACTTGTTATTCATGTACATGAAGCTGGTATAGGACCAGAGAATAATTGTTAGAGGCAGAGCTAGTGTAGGATTGGAGGTTTTACAAGGGAGTGGTTAGTTGAAGAGGAAAGAAGTGTTAGGACTTAAAAAGAGAACAGAGAGAAATGTTGAACCCTGGTGCAAAACCCACTCTCTATTCCTACTTCCTCACTTTATAAACCAGTCCTTTTCTCTTGCTCATTCAGTAAGTGAGTTTACAAAAACATATGATATGACTATGAAACATACAACAAAAAATCTGATTTTCTCAATAATCTGATGAGTACACATATGTAAAAGTGATCTATTTAAGATAAAACTCACAGTATACATGTTGTACAAAAATTCTGCACAGTAGCATGGCTACCAGGAGTGAAGGTATTATTCATTGATACAAAGAGTGGTCACATTAAATAATCTTTTAATACCACTTGAAATTATATTGTTTAAATGTAAAATTACTGCTCATAATTAGCTTTACTGCTATGTACTTGGTTGCAAGTGTTGATGGCTGCAAATAGTACTTGAACTTTCAACACTCTATTTTAAGCCAAAGAGTGCATTTCAATGCATATACCAACACCTACACAATGACACACTCATATCCTCACCCTAAGGGCAGATAATAAGGCATTTGCAAAGACAGACCAGGTACAGATAAAGGTTGAGCAATAGAACGACAAGGGTTAATTTTCTCAAATATGCATGGCATTTTTGAGAAAACATTTTACTAGTCCTGCAAACGAGAATACACTATATTCATACGCTTGCCAGCAATTAATGCACAAATAGAGGAAGGGACAGAACGAAAAGGAAGTGAAACATGAGATGAGCGCAAATGGAGGTGAACAATGCTAAGAAACAAAGAAACAAAACTCAAAAAATAAGAAGCTGATGATCTCACATTCAAAGTCAAGGAAAACTATTGAGCCATGCTCAAGTTCGGCGCAAGTCAGCACTTTCAGGAGATTCCCCATGAGCCCCCTGGAACAGAGAGAAGGTAGAACTGTGGGTAATGGAGGGTCATGGAGGTCTGTGTGTGGTGTATGTGCAGATATTTTGTGGAATCTGGGGTGTGGATGGAATGGACTCAGGAATGTTGGCAAGACCAGGAAGGCAGGTAAAACACTGAAACTCTTCTTTTCTCCTCAAAACAATTAAAATCACCCACGGAACCTCCTCCAATCCATCACAAGGCTTTCTCTTAACTCAGCACATCCACCCCGATCTCACATGCACACTGACACATAACATACCACACAGCAGTAATCACTTACTTTCAAAATCCAGAAAAAAATGTGGACAGTTCTCTAAATCCTTGCCAAGGACCTTAATGAGGTTCCCCATGGCTGGCGAACCTATAGGCAAGGGAGACAACAGATGCATACAGTGCAAAGAAATTACACCACTTTTATCACAGGGGCAGTTATTGGTGGTTTTCCACTGCACATTTTAAAACAGAAGCAGGAAACCAAATTAAAAATCAAATGGCACCCAACAGAGAAGTTGAGCAACAGAGCTGACTGTATCATCATTATAGTTTACATTTGATATGAACTTACAATGCTTATAGAAAATCATCATGCTACTTTGCAATATTCACTCTTTTGTCTTTTAACCTAAAATTCAAATCCATTAAACTGTATTTTTCAAGCTTTCTTTAAACATTTGCACTATTCAAATAATTATATCTGAATATTAAAGGATGGAAAATTGCTGGAGAGGTTTGGAAAAAAACATTGAAAGGGTTAGAAAAGTTATCAACCTCCTAATGAATACTAGATTTACCAACTTATGCTTTAATAAAAGCCACCAGTCTGTTTGAATAGGTACTTGTTTTGCACATCTGTATAATTTGAGTTCATTCAAATTTGCGGTGAACTGCTCTCCAAGTCCATCCATCAGATTTAGGTCTGATGACCATGCAGCTTGGCCATGCAAGTATATTCACCTTCTGATACTTAATCCACTGGCTGTTTTTTGTTTGTTTGGTTGGTTTTTTGGATTTGGTTTATTTTTTGTTTTGTTTTGGTGGTGTGTTTAGAGTTGTTATCATGTTGGAAGATTAACCATCTGCTCATATTCATCTGTTTAGCAGAGATCTACAGGTTTTTCCTCAAGAGTCCAGGTATACTTGATTGCATCCATTTTTCTTCAATCTTGGCCAATTGCCCAGTCCTTACTGAGGGAAAACACCTCCACCAAATAATATTGTGACCACATTGCTTCAATGTAGGTGTGGGGGGTTTGGTTTTCATCACATTTGGATTTCAATCCAAAAAGTTGAATCTTGGTCTCATCTGTCCATAAAACCTTTTGCCACATGGTGTCAGAAGCACAAATTAAACTCAGTTTGACACTTTTCTGAAGCAGCTTCTTTCTTGTCACTTTGCCATACAAGTCAGATGTATATATGGTTTGTGAGATTGTAACAAAAAAATCTCAGTAATAAAAACTTGAGCCCCTTGGATAGCTAGCTAACTAATCTTTAAACCAGTGACCACCAATAAGCTAGTAAATTAAAAGAAACAACACAGCTGACAAATCATACCAACTCAACTGTAAAACTGTAATACAATTACAACTATAACTAAGAACCAGTGAAAAGACTCATTAACACTTTTAATTGGATTGCAAAGAACAGTTACAAACAGGCTTTGCAGGTCACTTAATGTCTGAAGTGTCTTAAGCCCCGTTTATACATAGACGGTTTAGTTGACAGGTAGTACTTAGACCGAAGTTCGCGGTAGTTCCGGCTGTTTTCACGGTGGAAAAAGGGGTGGGGCACTTTATGCAAATTGGCCGGCATTTTGACCGCCGTACTATCCACAAATAGACAGATAAAACGCCACTAAATCCGCTGAATAAAGCAATGTCTTGACGCCGTAGCATCCGGCACACGTCAGGCAATGGGGGTTAATGCCCAGTTCTATGCCTTACAATCGCAGGTTAAGACGTGGTTGAGAATGGTGGTGTTCTGCCGCCACCAATGACGCACTGTGTACCACCAATAAAGCCCTGTATACCGCTGGTAAATACCCAGGTTTTTACCCAGGCAAACAGGGTAAATCCTGCGTTACTCCTAGAGTATCCAGTATAAAAGGCTGGTTCTGCACACATTTTGATCATTCTGGAGTTGCTAGCAGAGCTGTAAGGAGCACCATGGACTTCTTTGACCAAGAAAACTGACCAAGAATACTGGAGCTTCTCTGATGATATCTGGAGCTTCTTTGGTGATGTCTGGAGCTTGTCTGGAACTGTCGTCTTCTGGCCATGAGTGAGGCCTGCATGAAGCGCACTAGCGTTTTTATACTGACCACCACCTACTGGCCATTTGTAATGCCGTTTTAACTGGGAGGTGCCGTACAGAACGGTGTACTGTCCGCTAGTGCCGCCGTTTTGACTGCCTCTGTCGCTGGTTAAAACGCCGTTGTGTATGCCGGTGAGGGCTCTATTGCCATTGATTACGGATACAATGCCGGCCTCCAAATAACGGCGGTGTAAACTGCGGCACTACAGGAAGGGAAAGGATGAAACGGCAATTAAAGTGTTTCAAATTTGTTCGTGTTTTCTCCGTCGTCATGCAAATTCTCCGGAATTATTCAACATGTTGAATAATTTTTTCGACGATTCCCGGTGAAGCCGAACTAAGCCATGCCCCCTACCGCAAGCATTAACAATGGTGTTTGATCCCTAAGATGGCCTGGAGGAGTCAAAACCTCTTCCGGGACACTTCCGGGAGCTCTTATTCGTCTATGTGTAAATGGGGCTATAGTCTTTCAATACTTTTTAGGAGCACTGAGAACCACTCTTTCAAACTGGCCAATAGGAAAGCACATTCTTGAAGACCAATGACAAAATTAGAGAAAACTATGAACACTCAAAAATAGCTGTAACTGATTTGTTTTTCCCCTCTGCTTCTTCAATTGGATTGGATTCTTCTATGTGGGCACCACTAGTAGACATCTCCCTGCTCTGTAACTCACTTTTATGGGATGGTCCAACCTGGGCAAGGTATTAAACATTTTTGCAAAAGTGGTGAATTTTAGTGATGGAATCCTCAATAAACAGCCAGTTTTATTCTTGGGCATTTTATCAGATGCCCCTAGTCAGGTTGATTTAAGTGATTATTGGTGGTTAATGGCCTTGCTCAAGGACTGAACAGCGGAAGCTTCTCAGATGTAGGGGTTGAATGCTGGACTTATGGTCTATAGTCCTGTACCTTGACTGCTAGGCTAATGCAGTCCTACCATAAATCTGAAGTAATAGAACCACTACAGTTCATGTCAGGTAGGGGCCAATTAGCTCTGGAAGGTCCATACTATAATCAACAAGACTATAATGGATCACTTGTCCAAACTACCATTTTATAATTCAGTTATTTTACTCATTAAATTTCACATATATTATTTTTTCAAATCATATTAAATCAGCACACATTTCTGTTTATTAATTAACATATAAATCATAATAAGATTCTGGTGACACTGTTATGAAAGATATGAATAGTGTTAACTTGGATTTAGAATACAACAGACATGGCTCCATTTTGAAATACTTTCTCCAGTTTGCTTTTTAAATATAAATAAATCTACATGTCTCATGTAAAGACTCCACTGTGGTTTAAATCAGAATTTATATGGCATTATTATATTATCATTTATTGAATTGAATGATAATAGAACTTTAGCAGATTTGTATGTACAGTTATAAATGTCCTGAGCAGTTTAGGGTTAAGAGCTTTTCTCCCGGGCCAACAGCTTGGTAGTTTAAAATGTAATCAAAACCTTCTGATTAGTAGCTCAGTGTCCTAACCACTGAGCAATACCATTCCAAGAGGCTATATTAAAGAAGACGCATGGAACTATTGCATCTTTGTGCCAACCTAATGGCACTGTTCCTGCTCGTATAAAAGCTCTGTCAGTCATTGATTCCACCTAAATCAGTTCTGATTCTCTGCACATTTATAGCGACGCAGCATATTTAGTTGCAGTGGGCATCACATAAAGTGCATGCATTTTATATTTGTGCAAGCTGTGGAAAACATTTCAGTCTGCCAAAGATGTATTTCCCTGTGACTAAGCAGGTGTTAAAGACGTTGTGGGACGAAAATAAATGACTGACATATATTTTCTTGACTAGTAACACAACATACAGATGCCCCATAATAGAATAAGTTCAGTACAAAGAAAATAACAAGTAGTAGCACACAATTAAATGTCCACAAACAGTGATTCCCAACTTGGAACCTACACAAACGGCCTCACAAGACAACACATTACCAGCAGAATACTGCACAAAGATACAGGTATTTGCTTTTGGTCACTGTCACTGTGTTTTTGAGCTTTTAAAAAATGTTGACCATGAACATTCGATGTGTATTCTCAAACAGGTAAATGATATATATTTTATATATATTGTATAATTTCTATACATTATATGGAAAAAATAGGACACATCTGTTAACGATTGAATTCTGGAATTTCATTCAGTCACGTTACCCCAGCTATATAAAATCAAGCACTTAGCTATACAGTTGGCCTTTAAATACATTTGTGATAAAGTGTCATTATAATGAGTTTACTGAATTTGTAATAGCAATGTTGCAAATGTTGAATTTTCTTCGCTCCTAGATATTCCACGATCAACTTTGAGTGATATTATTGAAATGTGGGAGTGTTTAGGAACAATAGCAACATGGCCACAAAAGGACAGATCACTTAGATTATAAAGCAGAGTCGCAGTGCTGAGGTGTGTAGTGTAGAAAAGTCACCACTACTCTGCTGACTCAGTAAATGCAGAGTTCTAAACCTCCTCTGGAATTAACAGCACAAAAACTGTGCGCTGGAAGATTAATGGCATGGGTATCCATGACCTGCATGCAAGCCTTACATCACAAAGCCCAATGGCAAGTATCAGATGGCATGGTGTAAAAAGGTCGCTACTGGACTCTGGAGCAGTGGAAACATGTTCTGTTGAAGGATAAATCATACTTCTCCATCTAATGGTCTGATAGGTTTGGTGAACACCAGGAGAATGTTGCCTGCCTGACTGTGAGTTTGGTGCAGAAGGTATTATGCTATGGGATTGGTTTGGTTGTACGGGTTGGCCTAGACCCCTTAGTTCCAGTGAAGGGAAATAAGCTGTCAGTCCTGTATCATAAAAATTTATAACTCTTATCATTTTATTAACATTTACTTGAGGCTTCGACTAAAGCTCAACCATTAGCTTACATGTCATCTCTATGTACAAGTCCTGGCTATTTATCATGAAGAAAGCCCAAGAGTCTCAAGATTCATAAGACTTCCCAGATAATTTTGTTAGCCTAACAGAAACCACTTTGTTCTTTCTCCTGAGACACACATTTACATGAATTAGAGTTTTAAACACCGTTAGCAGGCAGAGATTTAAAATAATATACAGCAATAGCATGAAATACATGCTTGATTTGTCAAAACAGCTCTATGCTATATGCAATACTGAAATGGCAGCTGCTCATACATTCTGCATCAAATGGTGATGCCGTGTTTGGTTAAGCTCTATCTCTCCGTCTCTCTTTCACACACAGTCAAGAGATAGCATTTCCCAGTTGGTTTATCACTGCCTGTCTCCTGGCAACTAGCCGTATAGCTGTTACCATGGCTAGATGCTTCACTTTTCCTCCCTCCCTCTCTGTTCACTGGAACTTTCATCAGCCATGAGCTTCCTCATCTGTGTCAGTACATATTGCTGAAAGGGACATGTTTATTTTAAGCCATCTTACTGGTAAAATGATATGTATTAAAGCACAGAGCTGTGGTATTTTTGAACTGAATTATGTTTATTATACTGTATATTATATTAGGACGGCACAATGGTGCAGTGGTTAGCACTGCTGTCTTATGGATCTGAGATCTCTAGTTCGATCCTGACCCCAGGCACCACCTGTGTGGAGTTTGCAAGTTCTACCTGTGTTTGCGTGGGTTTTCTCTGGGTACTCCTGTTTCCTCCCACATTCCAAAGATTTGCATGTTAGGTTAACTGCTGTTTTCATAGTGTGTGAGTGTGTGTATGTTCTATGATGGCTTGGTGCCTTGTCTAGGGGTGTTTCTGCCTTGTGGCCTGTGTCACTGGCTGGGCCCCGTTTTTACTGCGACCCTGACTAGGACAAAACGGATAAGGCAATGAATGAATATATTACAGAATTATAATTCACCTGACCTGATTTGAGCATTGTTAAAATGCCAGGACTTTTATACTTGAGTATGCACATTGAAAATGCTTAAACTATTTTATGCTATGACATATATAAGCAGTTGGAATACCTAACAGCAAATAAGGTATATTAACGCGGTTAGGTACAGATAGACCTGAATGACTTTGTGGCATATATTGCATCATGCATTCTTGTGCTAAAGTGACTTTTTTTTTTAATTTTTTTTAAAAACATAAGTTCAGACTCTGCAGGAACCAAACCCAAATATAGCATGTTGCTGCAAGGTTTAATGCACCATTAAGAAGTCACATGAGTTCTGAGACCACCATATGCTGTGTTTTGAACACTGGTATACTAACCAACACACAAAATGCTAAAACAATTTTAGCAGGAGTAACTTTTGCTTAAGGCAATATTCACAGAGATTCTTATAACGATCACCAATCTATGAAACAGCATGGTGTTTGGCTGGCTTTCTGATTTGGGGTAAACCATGCTTGAAATTTACAAGAATAAGCCAAATTTTTGGTTGCAGCACAAATGGCATACTACTGTACCAGTGTAAATTTTGGCAGCTGATTTTGATTTAGATTTTTGCTAAAATGTATATTAGCTTTACTCATATTTTAGTCATTAAATTTTTTAGTTTTAGTCAACAAAATCTAAAACATTTTAGTGTAGTTTTATTCAGTTAAATAAAAGAATGCTTAATTTTAGTCATGCATTTTTAAACATTTTGAACGTTTTCATTGTGGAGAAATATCTCCTCAATTAATATTTTTCGTCATATTTTTGCTAACGAAACTAACTGTACTGTACTAAGCAGTATGTCAAGTCATCGTACTAATAATTATTTTGGTAATATTCTGACAGTCTAAACAGCAAGCAAGACATAGTTTGAAAAAGACAATTTCTATCATTAGTCAAGTTAACAAGTCAGTCTGGTGGTGTGTTTGCAACTCATTTAATAGCTAACACAATATGTCACAAGTAGAACTAAGTCAGGTTTCAGTACTGATGTTTTTGTATCATATTCCCAGGCATTTTTATGTGAAAATTATCCATTATAACTCCATTATAACCTTATTTTTATGTAGGTAATGGCTGTTATATTTAATGTTGAATCCTAAATAACTTTTTAATGGATATTGATAATGGATAAAAATATCTATATAAAAATCCAGGCAATCAAAAGTAGGAACCATTTTAAAGTCACGTTTTTTTAAAGTTAAAGCCAAGTTAAGGCTGTTTTGTTCCATGCATAGCAATTAATAGGGAACTCATTGAGGTCATTGGTTTTGTTTTAATAGCTGTTCAATTGTACATTTATTTAAGACTCAGTTAACCTGCAGTATTAGGAATAGGAACCGTTTTAAACCCCCCAGCGCTTTCTCTTGATGTGGTTTCAAAGAGATAAAAGTTACATAAAAGGAATTCAATCATCTTTGTAACCCAGATTTACACACATTTATATTGAAATATGAACAGAGATTCACATTAAGTAAAACATTCCAGGCTTTGTTTTGTTAAACCATTGTTCTACAAAATATAAAATGGGTAATTTAGACCTAAACAGTGACCAAAAAAGTTCAAGATATTAAACATAAAAATGGCACCCACTTTTAATTTCTGAGGTTACTTTGTCACCTTGGTATCCTTATAGCCATTTTTTCCAACACTGGACAGCTTATATGTTTTTAAAATACACTTAATCTGACATTATTTTATTATATATTACTTTTATCACCTACCGGTCAACATATGCTTTGCTTCTCCCACCTTTCTTTTTCTGTTTTTTCTTTGCTATCCTCTCTTTGGAACAGTTTTGGGCTTCTTTCTTGTCTCTCTTCTTCCAATTTCTCAGATCAGCCAGGCCATGCGTTTACCAGCAGTCAAACAGTGTGTTGTGTAGTTTATGTGCACTTTTGTACATGCATCGCTGCACTCAGCATGACACTGGTCTTTTCACACTTCTCTTTTTCTGACTGCTGTTTTAAGGCGTGTGTGTGTGTGTGTGTGTGTGTGTGTGTGTGTGTGTGTGTGTGTGTGTGTGTGAGTGTGTGTGTGTCTGTGTGTGTGT
>JAVSBU010000083.1:1627177-1641248 GCA_033118015.1 Loricariichthys derbyi | reverse complement strand
CTCTCTCTCTCTATATATATATATATATATATATATATATATATATATATCCAGAATTTCACTCTGGGTGAGCACCACACTGCTATTGCTCACGTTACCCAGAGCGTGCAGCAGCTTGAGAAGGGCCAAGCACTGCAGCGGCAGGAGTTCACTCAGCTATTCAGGTCTCTCCAGCAGCTAAGGATCTGGGGTCAGGAGACCTTCAGCGTGAGTAAACCGCAGCATTATGATGGTTAACCCGATGCTTGCGCTAGTTTCCTACTCCAGTGTGAGTTATATTTTGATTGGTGGGACCAGGAGATCCTCAGTTGGTCCCGTTATTGCCTTAAATCCTGCATTAGCTGTCCCAGCCTCCATCTCAGTACGACATCGGCCAAGGTGACCACGGAGACGCCGATCCCCACCGAGTACCAGGACCTAAGGGAGGTATTCAGTAAGGCCCGTGCCACCTTGCTACCACCTCACCGGCCATACGACTGCGCCTTCGAGTTCCTAAAAGGAGCAGTCCTACCCAAGGCATGGGTCTATCCACTGTCTCAGCAGGAGGAGAGGGCCATGTCCGAATACATGAACGAGGCCCTAAAGCAGGGTTTAATTTGACCCTCCAGATCACTGGTGGCAGCAGGGTTCTTCTTTGTGAAGAAGAAGGATGGCTCCCTTCGCCCATGCATCGACTACCAGGGGATCAACAACATCTCAAGGAAGTACCTGTACCCGTTACCTTTGGTGGCAGCAGCACTTGAGCAGTTGAGAGGGGTGCGGTACTTCACCAAGCTTGACCTCCATAGCGCATACAATCTCATCCGCATCAGAAGAAGAGACGAATGGAAGAACGCTTTCATCACCAACAAGGGCCACTACGACTATCTTGTTATGCCTTTCAGGTTATCCGCGGCACCCTCAGTCTTCCAATAATTTATTAAGGACGTGATCAGAGATATGCTGGACCACTTCGTCATCGCCTATATCAACGATATCCTCATATATTCCAAGGACCTCCAGAGCCACATTAAACAAGTTCGAGTAGTTCTTAAAAGGCTGCTAAAGAATAACCTATTCATTAAAGGTGAGAGTTTCACAAACAATCAATTTCCTTTCTAGGGTATCACATCAGCTCTGGGGGCATAGTCATGGAGAAGCAGAAGGTTGAGGCGGTGACACAGTGGCCCACTCTGGAGTCAGTCAGGTACCTCCAAAGGTTCCTGGGGTTCGCCATTTTTTACCATCGTTTCATCCGGAACTACAGTCTGGCGGCAGCCCCACTAACGGTGCTCCTGAAATGTAACCCTTGCAAGCTAAAATGGAATTCTCAGGCTAGCCATGCCTTTCAGGCCCTCAAGAAGGCATTCACCTTGGCACCCATCCTGCACCATCCCGATGCCAAGCGGCCATTCATGGTGGAGGTTGATGCATCCGAGGTAGGGGTGGGCGCAATCCTCTCTCAACACCAAGGTAAGCCTGACAAGCTCTACCCTATCGCCTTCTCCTGCAAGCTGCCCCCTGCAGAGCGCAATTATGGCATTGGAGATAGGGAGCTCCTAGAAGTCAACCTGGCTCTGGAGGAGTGGCGTCACTGGCTCGAGGGTGCCAGATACCCATTTTCTGTACTCACAGACCCCAAAAACCTGGAATACCTCACGTCCGACAAGAAGCTAAACTCATGCCAGGCCCGGTGGTCGCTATTCTTCACCAGGTTTCATTTTTGTATAACCTACCGCCCCAGTTCCAAGAATGTCAAGGCAGACACCTTATCCAGGTATTATCAAGAGGAGAGGGAGGCAGAACTATGCAATGTGCCAGAACCCATTTTGCCTAGTGTTTCTTAGCACTATCCAAAGAGACCTAGACAGACGTATCGCCAGGTCCATCCGTGAGCAACGGGTACCTAAGCAGTGTCCTAAGGATAAGCTTTACATTCACCCTCCGCACCATGCCACAATTATCCCTTGGGTGCCCTCTTCAGTAGCAGCGGGTCACCCAGGCGAGGCACGTACTCAGCAGTTAACCGCACAGTGCTATTGGTGGGAGTCCATGTACCGAGAAATCCATCAATTCATCATATAATGCTCAACCTGCGCTCAGAGCAAGACGCCCAAGACCCTACCTGCTGGAAAGTTGCACCCGCTGCCCATTCTGGTGTTTCAATGGTTCCACATTGCAGTGGACTTTGTCACAGACCTTCCCAAGTCTGAGGGTTTCACCACTATCATTACCTTTGTGGATCGATTCTCCAAAGCAGTAAAATTTATTCCCTTTAAGGGTCTACCCTCAGCTTGGGAGACCGCCTTGATTATGTTTAAACATATTTTTCGCAATTTTGGTATTCCTGAGCAAATGTTTCAGATAGGAGGTCACAGTTCACCTCTAAGGCTTGGTCTGCCTTCTGTGAGAACATTGGTGTCATGGTCAATCTGACCTCAGGATACCATCCCCAGTCCAATGGACAATGCAAGAGGACCAACCAAGAGGTAGGAAAGTTTTTGAGAGTCTTTTCCAGTAATAACCAGGACGACTGGTCCAAGTATTTAATTTGGGCGAAAATTGCTCAGAATTCTCTGCCCAGTGCTTCCACAGGCATAACCCCCTTTCAGTGTGTCCTAGGGTTTCAACCGCCTCTCATACCCTGGACTGGGGTGGTCACAGATATCCCGGCAGTGGATGAATGGATGCAGCACAGCAAGCAGATATGGGAGCAGACTAATCGTCACATCGAAAAGGCCGTAGAGAGGCAACAGGTTCAGGCTGATCGGCACAGGTCGGATACTCCAAGAGTCTGGCTTTCAACCCTGGACTTCAGGCTTCGGGAGGGAGCAAAGAAGTTACAAGCTAAGTATTTGGGTCCGTTTGTCATCATTAAAAAAATTAACGACGTCACTTATAAATTGAATTTACCGCCCGCATACCGAGTGTCTAATTCTTTCCAAGTCTCCCTCCTCAAGCCAGTGGTTGTCACCCGCTGAGATGCTGCCTCCTCCTCTGGATCTAGAGGGCACCCCCACCTATGCCGTGCATAGGATCCTGAACTCCCGATGATGCAATGGCCATATCCAATACCTTATAGACTGGGAGGGGTATGGTCCCAAGGAGCCGAGTTGGGTTTTGTCCAGGGATGTCTTGGATCCTGGTCTGATTGCAGACTTTCACACCTGACACCCAGACAAACCGGCTCTGCGCACGAGAGATAGGCCTCGGGGTTCAGGTAAGGGGGCATTGGCGGGCGGGGGCACTCTTCGTGGAGGGTCTCACTCCATCTCAGTCGTAGACTTTTTATTTTTTTTATTTTTTTATTTTTTTTGGGGGGGTACTATCACACAACGCTCTGAAGGGAACTGCAATTCCCCTCGGACACCGCCAGAAGGCGTCAGCGTAGCACGAGAGAACCAGGTGATTGGCAAACTGCCTTCACCTGAATTCTAAAGCAGCATTCCCTATTTAAGCCCAGTTCTCTCGTGCTATCACCATGAAGTATTGCCATTGTTTACAGTGCCTTACAGAGCATTTATCATTGTGATTGCTATATTGGATTATCAACGTTTTCCTGCTTTTTCGACTTCGTGTTTTGCCTCTATATTATCCTATCTGCCGGTGTTTACCTTTGTTCGTATGACTTTGATGTTGCCTTGCCCTGTCTGTTTGGTGTAAGTGTTTGTTTGGTTTGCGTTTATCCTCGGTTCCCTGTTTGTACGTTGTTTTTATAAACGAACATTTCTTTTCATCTTCTGTGTTCGTCTGTGCCACCACCATGCCACATTTGATTGCTTGAATTTAAAACATTAAATTGCACAGGGTCCCCCAGACCCACTCACACTACCAGAGTAACACAAATATGAACAGAATGCAAGGGTTAAATTATAATACATTACAACATAAATATTAGTGTCAGTTATTATTCAACCCCTAGGTTAAATATTTTGTGGAATAACCCTTATTTGCAATTATAGCTATTAATTGTTTTCTATAAGACCTGATCAGGCCAGCAGAGGTCTCAGGAGATATCTAGGCCTACTCCTTCATGCAGATCTTCTCCAATGTGTCTAGGTTCTTTGGGCATCTCTTGTGCACTTTGATGTTGAACTCCTTCCACAAGTTTTCAATTGAGTTAAGGTCAGGAGACTGACTAGGCCACTGCAACACCTTAATATTTTCCCTCTTAAACCAGACCTTGGTTATCCTGGCAATGTGCTTGGGGTCGTTGTCCTGTTGGAAGATGAAATGACAGCCCATCTTAAGATCCTTGATGGAAGCGGATGGGAGCAGAGGTATTTTGGCCAAAATCTCTGAGTAGGCTGTGCTATTCGTCTCCCAGTGGATGTGGACAAGATGGCCAGGCCCCTTAGCTGAGAAGCAGCCTCACAGCATGATGCTGCCACCACCATGCTTGACTGAAGGGATGGCACATTCTTGGGGGTGTATGCAGTGCCATCGTTTCGCCAAATGCTCTGGGTGTGGTTGGCACTGAAGACCTCGATCTTGGTCTCATCAGACCAGAGAACCTTGAACCAGTCTGCCTCAGAGTCCTCCAAGTGATCATGGGCAAATTTTAGATGGGCCTTGACATGAAGCTTTGAAAGTAAAGTTAACTTACAGGCTTTCCTGGAATGGAGACCATTGCGGTGGAGTGCGTTACTTATGGCATTTATTGAAATGTGTCCACTGCCTCAAGACCGTTCAGACAAGACTGGCCTTGGCATGAGAGGAAACTTGGAAAAGCTGTCCAGGCCATTGAAGGTTAACAGTTCTATAAGCCTTCCACTTCTGAATGATGTTTCCAACAATGTTGACAGGTAGGCCCAACTCCTTAGAAAGGGTTTAGTACCCCTCGCCAGCCTTGTGATCCTCCATAACTTTTTCTCAGATGGCCTTGAAATGTTCCTTAGTCTTTCTGATGTTCCCAATGTTTGAGTGCTGCTGACTTGTTCGGGAAGGGCTTTAATAGCCAGAAATGGCAGGAAAACTGATAATTAATCCAAGCATGTGAAGCTCGTTGTCCTCACTACCTCAATTACTTCTTAATATTTGAGAGAACCAAACATAATTCTGATGATGTGAGGGGGTTGAATAATAATTCACCATCTGGTAAACTAGTAAATGCAAATTAGTTTAAACAAACAAACAAACAAACAAACAAACAAACAAAAAAAAAACAGAGAAATAACATTTTTCTTTCACTGCAGTTCATTTCACATATCCATTCATATCTACAGTCAAAATTTCACAATGCTAAGTTAACTACAAATGTGTAAAACTGCAAAATCCATAGGGGGGTGAATACTACTTGGGGGCACTGTATGTAGCTTGTATCACGTTTTAATCCTGTTTTTCCCGATCAGGGTTATGGGGCTCTGATACCTTTCCTAAGTTCCAGGATACTGGCTAAAACTATTATTATTATTATTATTATTATTATTATTGTTGTTGTTGTTGTTGTTGTTGTTGTTGTTATTATTAATAATAACTACAATAATAATATTATTATTTTTATTATTATTTAATACATTGCAGCTTCTACTGGAAGGTTTCATCCAAACAGTTAGTCAGTGGCAAGTGAAAATATCAAATACATAAAATGAATATTTAATAATTTTGCAAAGATTATGACTATATATGACTTTACAGTTCAGTATTAAAGTTAGTAGACGGTTCACCACAGTGATGACAGCTGGCCCAAATGAGCTGAGAACCGATCCTAAGCACAGACCAGATTAATTAGAACAGATAGGAAAATGCAACTATTGCAATTTTAGAAAATATTTTTTCAATTAAATAGTTTAACATAATATAAGTCCATGATATGTAATAAAAGAATACATTACAATAAGCCTTCAACTGTTTCAGTACCATCAGTACACAGAGTCAGTTATTTTATTGTGTGAAAAAATCAGTATGGAATAGAACAGTGAAAGTTGAGGTGCCTTTCATATGCATGGAAGAAAATGAAAATTTCTAAGAAGTTAATTTGACATTTGTCAAGGTTCAGGCATCAGTTCCCCTGGTATGGATATTTTACTGTGAACATTTAAGTCTCATTTAGTGCTTGCTTTGAGAAATGACTCCCATTGGCTGAGTAAGTGACTCCAGTCATAACATTATGAGTTTGATTAAGAATTGCTGGGTGAACATCTCATGGTAATGGAATTCGGGGAAAAATCACTCATAACAAATCGGCCAATGCATCATGCAGACTAGGTTAATTAGATGCTATTATGTAAACTAGCCAAGTGCAAAAGAAATCATTACACAGCGGTCAGATGTTCCCCTTTATCTACATTTTCACTGTGTTGTTCTTACTGTGTTAGCTTGTCAGAGAAGTCATTTCTGACTAAAGTTTCAGGTAGATCAGATCACAATCAGAGATGTAGCTTGTGTTTCCTTGTTTGAAAAAGTGAAGTTTAAAATGTACAGTCATTTGGGCATGTTTCAAGATAATAGTGTTTTTATTAGGTCATTATGAGTTTATGGTTTGCATAAAATTTGCAAAATAATAATAATAATAATAATAATAATAATAATAATAATAATAATAATAATAATAATAACGATGATGATGATGATGATGATGATGAAGTTTTGCTCAATTAAGAGGTCATGGAAATTTTCTTTTATTTAAAACATTAGCAAACATAATTTGAGCAGAGGAAGCACAACATCTAGCTTAAACTGTTGATCAACTGGGGAAAAAATCTGAATGCAGTACAGTAAACCTAAAGCCAGTCCAAATGATATTTCTTTGAAAAAGAATGTGGACAATCTGTTAAACAGACACTACTGCATATGTAAGTATATATAGAAAATAATGTGCATCTTGACTAGTAGCAAAGCTTCAGCTATAATTGTTGTCTAAGTGTCTTCACTTTGACAAATGGTAAACATACAATTTTGTGTTTATTGTTGGGATGACTAATAAAAATGACAAACATTCAGTGTGGTACATTCTCTCTGTGCTTTACTTGTCCTAATTTTTGTTTCTATCATGATGTGGTTTTGCATACTCAAAAGACTTATAACTCTTCCATTGAATAAG
Source organism: Loricariichthys derbyi (assembly GCA_033118015.1). Lineage (NCBI taxonomy): Eukaryota > Metazoa > Chordata > Actinopteri > Siluriformes > Loricariidae > Loricariichthys > Loricariichthys derbyi. The sequence continues at coordinate 1,634,227 of JAVSBU010000083.1, read as the reverse complement.
TGTCAAACGGCTAAATCACTGTTAATTATTTCACTGTAAGATGACAGTATATTAACTAAGACAGCTTGGTGCGAGATCAGATCTCTCACAGCTTACAAATGAGCTGTGATTATAGTTGGCTCTTAATCTGCAGAATCTATTTTGTTTTCTTGTAAGTTTGAGAATGTGATGTCTGCTTTCTAAATTATACTTTGGAGCAAAGAGTTGGTTATGCTTTTAAATGAAATGCAGCAATACAAGCACGGATATTCAATAAAATGTGTCAAACAAATACTAGTTATGTAACCATCACTAAAACTGAAGACCATGAACCCAGTCTATACATCAGGGGTGGGTAATATTGTTGTCTGTTTATTTGCCAAAGAAACCAGTGCCAGAATTTGAAAAACAAGTCTAAGTCCCTGAAGCAGCAATCCACTTTACACTTTGTGTAAGGTGTGTAAGATTCTGAAGGATTTCAGCCTGCAGTCAGACATTTTGCATGTTGAAATGTGAAGATGTGTTTTCGTGCCATGTGGAACTTTTGTCATGCCTGAAAAAAGAAGTAAAAAGCCTGATAAATGGCACTAAGATGTTGACATGACAAGGGGATTTAATGGACAGCTTGTTGCCAATACGTTTTCAGTGAGGTGAAAACAGTCAGCCAGACTATAAAATGCAATATTTTTTTAAGATTAATGGTTGCTGTTTTTTTTTTTTTTTTTTTAATGCATTATTTCGTTTACTGCATTTCATTCCCTCAATTTGTTTTTATTTATTATGTCCAAGAGGATGTGTGTCATAAGCTTGACTTCCTTTTGTTGACTATTATGTCAATATTATCCATGTTTTAGATAGCACTGGTGCCTCTAAGCACACAGTTTTGAGTTCTCTGATTCTGCCTGTTAAAACCAAATAACTGAAAATCTACTCCATGATAAGAATTGAATTGACTTGCTTTTCATTTGGTGAAGGTAGAATGTTACAGACGTGTGAAATCTATATAAAATATATCTTATAATTCTCAGAATCAAGCCTTTCTGTAAATCTTATACATTTGTCATAGTAAACATGTGCATTTTATGCTACTAGTAGCTGTGCCAACCATATGATAATCTTTTTAATGTGTTAAAGAAGAGTTTTATTTAAAAAAAATCACTTTCAACTCAGATAGATAGATAGATAGATAGACAGAATAAATCTATTTTGCATTTTTTTTTTTTTTTTTTTTTTGTCTGAGAACAATGTTTTTCATTAAAGTCTTATAATCAGTGTACCAATTTGAGGGAAACCTTGCATATGTAAACACATGTGTTACATGTCAGACTGTATTAAAATTTGGAATGCTCTACATTTTGCTGCAATGATGGTGTAGAGCTATGAATGCCACACATGTGTGTAAAATCTGATAGTCCATTTTATACCAGCATGAATCACAATACTATAAGTTGCATCACTTGTTACTGAATGTGTGGTGTTTCATTATACTCAACTGCTCCCATAAATGCTTGATGGAATTTAGTTCAGATGACTATGGTGGAATTTTATGGTTTGTTAGATTACAGTAGAGATACACAATCACAGAATTTTACAATATCTGATGATTCATAGTGCTGGCATTTCAATACAACTATGTTAATCACTACACTGTCTTTACTCATCTTACTCTCCTTGCTTTATCCCCCTTCCTGGAGTCCTTTCTACAGATGACTGATATCGTGCATCTTAAGTGATAGGCAAATCCAAAGTTAATGTCTTCCTGACTGTCCAGTCACTTCTTGTAAAAGAGTCCTGCTGCACCATATTAATATCCCCACTCTGCTGTGCCCCTTGTACACAGATTAGAAGGTAATTAACCTTGGAAAATAGCATTTTGTAAAATTTTGGAATATTGATTAATGTGCATGAGGGATTTTGTTTTGTTACTGTATGCTATAGTCACTTATATTCACTTTTATATTTATAAATATTCTGAAAAACTGCAGCTGAAATGGTATTACATGATATAAAAATGCCACAGTGTATAATTTTTGGGATTGAATACTGTTTTAAATGACTTGTCTGATTGTCTGTTTACTTGTCCAATCACTAACAACCAAAGTCTTAAAAATTATACCAAAGTGTTATAAAAAGGAAATAATAATAATAATAATAATAATAATAATAATAATAATAATAATAATAATATGTCTTTTAAATCTGGACATTGTGGCTGTAAGCAGCTGGTTCAAAAACTTTCATCCACTGTATTTTACATATCTTTTAACTGAGACACAATACAGGAGTGGGAGTGTAGTAATGTGAGATATTGATACCATATCTATTATATATTGGCAATATCTCATGTTAAACCATGACCATGAGTGTATTATTGCAATTATATCACAATTCAGTTATTACTGTTCATTTTTAGATTTTAAGATAAAGATGGTGGAAAAATTTTGTTATTAACATTCCACGAGGTAAAATAGTTCAATTATCTTACCATTTAACAGTTAAAACATTGTCAGACTATGGGCTTCAGTTGAGGAACAGGATTCTTAATTGGAGCGAGATAATGGTGTTAAAATGCAAGTCTAGGACTGCATTAAAATTTCCATTACTCAACTAGTATTTAGAAATTTGGAAGATGAAGCTCTTAATTTTAATGTTATCAGTCAGAAATATTAAAGTGAGCTATACCACAGCAGTAGTAACTCTCATACACTGACCGCTCCATCACCTCAGCGACTGTTATTTTACTGCCATTTTCCCCTCGTTATTATTGTCATTGTTCTCTAAGCATTTTTTTTTTAATATATATATAATAGCTCTGTTCATTACTTATTCATTTATGCCCTTCTGACCGGGCTTGCAGGAGATTGTGCATGCCCAACTCATTAGCCTGCTAATCACTTTCAGGTGGCACGGGCTCTTTAAATTCAGCATGTCTGAATTGCTCCCTGTCACGTCCTTTCAGTAAGCTTCCTCGCTACAGTCCGCTGCATGGTTTTTCACTAAGCCCATCTCACTTTTCAGAGCCCACTAATTTCTAAAAGAGCTTTTACTCTCGTGCCCCAGTGCACTCGCTTCCTACTGGACAGCGGGTTCCCCTCTTTAAACGCAAAATCATGCTTTCTGTCTGCTTGAATTGCCTCCTCCACCTTTGTGCACTGCGCTCAGAGCTTTTGCGTTCACCGCACTGTTTGAAGCTCACTCTTCCCAGCGTTTCGCCACATCTCTTCAGCGGAGTGGTGGCCCCACTCATGGCACTTACCCAGAAGACCAGAGGGTGCTATGCTGGACCTGCAAGACCCAGGGGGTCTTTAAGACCCTTAAGCAGCAGCTGATGTCTGCTCTGTTCCTGCGACTTCCGGATCTGGACCTGCCTTTTGTCATCGAGGTGGATGCATCTGACTTAGCGGTGGAAGTGGTCCTGTCACAATGGCCAACAGAGGACCACAAGCTCCACCCTTGTGCATATTTCTTGCGTCACATATCTCCCACGGAGCGCAACTACCCTGTGGGTGACAGGGAGCTCCTGGCGGTTAAGTTGGCTTTGGAGGAGTGGAGGCACAGGCAAACTTCAGCTGGATTATTCAGCTGGAATTATCCTTCCCTTACCCATCATGGGGGTCCTCGGCTGGGCCCTGGACCAGGCATTACCCGTGCCCTCAGGAGGGAGCCTGACCTGGGCAATGGCACAGTGGGGCGCAACTTCATCTCATCCCGAGCCTGCTCCCTAGCCGTCAAATGTGCCTATGACTCCAGCATGTCGGCCCACCCCAGGGTCGAAGGGATGGCCGATATTCTGAAGCGGTGATTTTGGTGGACTGGCATGGATGAGGACATCAAATCCTTTGTCACCTAGTGCCAAAACTGTGCCACCAATAAGACCTCCAGAGAGTGTCCTGCTGGCCTCCTCCACCCAATCCAAATCCCCAGCCGGCCATGGTCCCACATCTCCCTCGACTTCATCATGGGACTGCCCCGTCTTGGGGGAAGACTTGCATCCTAATGATTGTGGACAGGTTCTCTAAGGTGGTAAAATTTTTTGCTCTGGCCAAACTACCTTCAGCCAGGAATACAGCAGACCTGATCCTCCACCACGTCATCAGGGTGCATGGCTTTCACCACAATGTTGTGTATGACTGTGGTCAGCCGGTTTTGAACAGCCTTCTGCTGACTCATTGGGGCCATGGCCAGCCTCTTGTCGGGCCATCACCCGGAATCCAACAGGCAGACGGAGAGAGTCAACCAGGAGTTGGCCCATGCCCTCTGCTGCCTGATGGCGGGGAACCCTGCCTCATGGGCAAACCAACTCCTGTGGGCCGAGATCTCCCATAACATTCGCCAGCACTCGTCCACAGGAATCTCTCCCTTTGAGTGCCAGTTTGGCTTCCCTGTGCTGCTATTCCTGGCCCCGCTGGATGATAGGGCCATTCCATCAGCCGAGTGGTATTTCCCACACAGTCCGGAGGCATGGAGAAAGACCCAGGCAGCCCTTGAATGGGCCTCTGAGGCCATGCGCCGGCAGGCTGACCGCGGGTGCTGGCCGGCACCCACTTATAGACCAGGGGAGCGCGTTTGGTTGTCCACCAAAGACCTACCAGTCTGGGGAGTGATCAGCAATTTAGCTCTGAGATATGTGGGCCCGTTCAAGGTGGTGAAGCGCATCAACCCTGTTGCCTATAGGCTGAACCGTCCTCTCTCTATGAAGGTTACTCCCACCTTCCATGTATCCCAACTCAAGCCCTTCCTGTCTAATGCCCTGGCACCCCCCATCACCTTGCCTCATTGAGGGAGTTCTGGCATACACCTTCTGCCAGATTCTGGACTCCCGGCAGGTGCAAGGCTCTCTCCATTACTTGGACTGTGAGGGATACAGGCCCAAACATACTGGTAACATACTCATAAGAGAGTTCTGGGCCAACCGCGTTGCAGGTTTGGTGTTGTCAGGGGCCGCCCCTAGGGTGAACCAACTGTGAACCATGAATTCTGATTTGCGGGAGTAGAAGCTGGCGGTATCCTCGGAGAAGGAATACAGCCGCTGTTTAACCATGTCCAAGCTGCATGCAATGCATCATTCCATACAAGGACGCAGCTGGTCATTGATGAGAGAATGATTGCCACTAAAGACAAAACAGTACTTGAAACACAATACTTGAAACACAAGCCTATAAAATGGGGCATAAAGCCCTTTGTGAATGTGAACTCTACCAATGGCTACTCACAGAACTTCACAATGTATGTTGGGAAAACATCTCAACGTACTGACAATGGCCTGAGTTATGACACAGTAATGAATCTTATCTGTGGATACCATATTTACATGGACAACTTTTACACATACTTTTGTAACTAAGTTGTTTTTTGTTGTCATAACAAGTATTTTTTTTTGTTAGTTTGAGCTGTTTGAGAGCACTTTAAATGAAAATAATATAAATGTTTGTATGATCATTAATGAAGTTTGTGTGTATAGTTTATTCAATTATGTATTTATTTATTTATTTATTTATTTATTTATTTATGTATTCATGTATTTGTTTTATTTTGAATTTATTTAAATTAATTACATTTTGTGGAATAGTAGTTATGTGTACACTTTTTAGTAGCATGTTGTGGGTTGATTTTTGAAGGACTTATTATTGATGTTTTTTTAAATGTATAACATTTTTACATATTTATTCAAGTTTATATATTTAGCACACTTGCTTCCATCATTTCAAGCTTTGCAAAATATTTAATCTCTGTTTTTTGTGTTTGTGATAGATGTTTAAATACAATTTATTCCAAATTTGAGTTTTTTTGCCTATTTTATTTTATTTTATTTATTTATTTATTTATTTTATTTTATTTATTTTTTTGCTCATGTGTATTTATATGGTTGGTCAGAATGCCAAAACAACGATCTATTCAAATTCCCTGCTTGTGCTGAAAAAAAAAATGCTATAAAACACTCTATATTGGACACTATTATTGCTGCTTTATATACGTTTTAGCAGAGTAATAGAAAATGCCACCTAAATGCTCAGTGTTCTAAGGGTTAAGTGTGAATTACGAAAATGATGAACATATCACAAATATCAACGTTTTTATCCGCAAGTCACGCACAGGCAAATTTGGCACTGTGACAGCACCATTAGTCACGATTCAGGGGAGAACAGACAACATACAATTACTGCATATGTGCTTTTAAGAGATAATAACGGATTTGGGGTTGGCGAGCAGTGCTTTACTGTTCACGACAATAGTGAGGTCCCTGACATTTTTAGAAGTGGTCATTCACCAATATGTTTTGTGGAATAAGGGAAAAGGCTTACAGTAGGGTAGGATGGATGGGAAGTTTACCACGGCCCCTCGGTGGTGAGTTAAACACAATATACAAAGTAAACTTCACAGACAGTTCAACAGGTTACAGGTCATATCATCCCTATGCCAAAACATCCCCAGGCCAAATCGTCCCTGGTATGACCAAAACATCCTCGGGTCAAAACATCCTCTGGTCAAAACGTCCCAAGGGTTGAAACGTCCCAGGTCAAAACGTCCCTGGTTGCTATTATATATTCTCTACCATGTCTACACATCAGGGAGTAATGTATACAACAGAATTCTTCCTTTTTCCACTCTGGCATTGGGGAAGCAAATTAGTACCGTTGTGCGTGGCAGTTTTTATCACCTGAGAAATATTGCAAAACTCAAGCACATTTTGTCCACCAAGGATCTGGAACATGTCATTCATGCATTCCTCTCCTCTCGTCTTGATTATTGTAACGCTATACTTCGGTCTCAGTCAGTCCAGCCTGCAGCTGGTTCAAAATGCTGCAGCTAGGGTTTTGACAGGCATGAAGAAAAGGGAGAGCATCAGTCCTGTACTTGCCTCTCTGCACTGGTTGTCTGTAAGATTTCACATTGAGTGTAAGAGGATACTGGGTCCTTGTAAGTCGTGGCCATTCTATTTCCATTTTGAAATAAAAATAAAGAGATCAGAAAATTATTCGTATATCGTTTTTCATTTTAATAATGGTAAACAAAAACGAAATACGAGTCATTTTCTGATCTCTGTACTTTTATTTCAAAATGGAAATAGAA
>JAVSBU010000083.1:1568947-1580647 GCA_033118015.1 Loricariichthys derbyi | reverse complement strand
TGTGTGTGGGTGTGTGTGTGTGTGTGTGTGTGTGTGTGTGTGTGTGTGTGTGTGCCTCTGTTGATTATTTATACGCAGGCCTAGATCTAAAGTGACTCTGGCTGCATTTTAATGTGGAATGTGATTGATGTCTGAGCATCTGTAGCTCACAGATCTTTTTTACCTGTTGTATAGCTGATACATTTTATAAGTACACTTCCAACAAAATGTGGAGAAGGAAATTATGCCCAATAAGCAAAAGTATATCTTTCTGCCTTGTCTTTGCAGCTGTCTTGCTTTTCTACTTATCTGTGTTTATTCACAGGTTTCGAACAGAGGTGAATTATGATGTTCTGGAGGTGCGAGATGGTCGCTACCCCTCCTCACCTCTGATTGGTAGCTACCAAGGTACCCAAGTGCCCCAGTTCCTCATTAGCACCTCCAACTTCCTCTATCTGCTCTTCTCAACAGACAAGAGCCATTCAGATATTGGCTTCCGGATCCGATATGAGAGTAAGAGCTTAATCATCACTGATTTTTATTATGTTATTAACTTATGATTTTCTATAAACTATTACCGTTTGTGGACCCCAAAAATTACAACACAAATATGAAGCTTGCCCCCTTCTTTGCCACTAGAGCAGCCTTTGTCCTCCTAAAAAACTTGACAATAAATTTTGGAACATGACTGCGAGGTCAGCTTCTGGTGTTAGACAATGAGCTCTGGCTCACTTTTTCATTACTATGCATTTTCAAGGTGGCTGATGGAGCTGAGGTCATGGTTCTGTGTCAGCCAGCCAGGCTGTCAATCAAGCTGGCAAACCAATTGTCTATTGACAAGCAGGGCAGAACATTGATCTACACTTTTAAACCCGTTCTGTTTGTCTATGGATAACCCAGAAATGTCTGCTTTATATTATCATTATGTTAAAAGTGAGGGATGCTGAAATAGAGAAGCTGAATAATTAGAAGGGATCTCCACAAACTTTTGTCTATATAGTATACTTCAATCTTGTTTTGTCTAAACTTTTTGATGAACTCTGATACCACCTCTTTTGCAGTATACATCAATTAATTACAATAGACAAATTCTATGAACCTAGGGCTCCAAGAAAATATTAAGGTGCTGCTAGAAATGATCACTGCATACTTTTGTATAATTGTCGGATAAAAGGATGCTGATTAATTCCCAAAATTTATTCTAGTCAGCTGCAAGTGATGAAACCTGCACTCACATGCAAATGCAGGCTTTGAATTTACACATTGCATACATAAATACACACAATTACTTTTTTATATTTGATTATATAATCATCAGCTGACATTTTATATGTTGCTCAGGTGGTATAAGCAATTGTTTTCATTGTTCTGCTATAGATTTCAGATATATTTAGTTCTCATTGATTAAAGCTCAAGGTATTTATATTTTGGTGCACACTGATGAAGGATTAGAGGAAGACTAACACAAACTGTGCAATAACAGATGAGCTACTATCTACTGTTTACATCTACAAGTTGGAGTAATATGGTAAATGTGTCTAATAGACCACATTAACACAGCAGGCAAAAGTGGACCAAATCCATATCTAGGAAAAGGCACACCAATACACTACCAACACATCAGTATTAGTACGGTGCTGAGAATGATCCACCACTCTAATATAACCCAGTCTGTGGAGGTGTGTGGTGGTCCCGACCACCGTGTTTGGAACTCATTCCCTGGATATTGTATTGGTTTCTCTTTTGGTGCATTCATATCTCAGTTGCAACATGAACGTTTTATGACTGCAATATATTCTTAATACATGCGCTACATAATTGTTTTTGGCAAACCAAACTGCGGAAACATGCAAATGTCAAACGGAAATGTGCGATTGTATTAAGAACATAATCACGGACGTGTTGTGAAAGAATGGCGGCCGTATTGCGGCCTCAGAAAGGAATTTCTTCCGCAGTCAAATTTTGAGCAGCTCACATATTGAGAGCGGACATTTTTCGCTATTTCGGATGATTGCGAACATGTGCGGACGTAAAAATAATGTATTAACATATGAATTATGAAAATGACAAACGTATCGCGGATATACAAATTTTTTCTCCGCAAGTCATTCGCACAGGCAAATTTTGGCACTGTGACAGCACCTTAACAAAGGTATGTAGAGAAAATGATGGACTACAGTCTGTTATTGTAGAATTACAAAGTGTATCTACTGTATATGGTAAGTGGATCTGATTAAAATCAACTATAAACAAAGTGACAATGTAGTGTAACTAATGGCTGGTAAGTGTACATTACCAATCAGAAGTTTGAACACACCTCGAATACTCCTGAAGCCCCTTGAAGTAGGTCCATCAGGCAGCCTGCACCATCCTCCAGGTGGAGGGGGGGGTTGGAGTAAGGCGAAATGGGCACAGATAGAAAATGTGCCCATCTACCTGGAAGCTGCCGCAGGGTCAGAAACGACACCATTCAGTCATGAGGTGGGGTAGAAACAGAGGACCTAACTGCAGACAGCTTCATGAAAAAGTAGTAGATTTTATTAACTCATAACAAACCAACTAAGGAAAACACTAAACAAAAACAGCATTTAAATAATAAAAAGGAACACAAAAGCCTTACCAGCTAAACCACCAGTATTGGAGAGGGCTAGGATTTGCAGGGATGGCAAGGTTACCTCCGGAGTTACATAGAATCATTTAGAGCTGGTGTGCCGCACCAGCTGACCATGTAGGGAGAGGGAAGAGGTATGGCAGAGGGGCAGAGGAAGTGGGGCCCTGGGTGGCGGCCCAGCCTGCGGTTGCCACTCTCCCTGAGGTCTGGGACCGTGTGTTCCCTTTATGTCCACACACCACGTCAGATGGCCACATACAGGGGGCACCTCTCAACTGCTGTCATGTGGCTTCATCCCATTGGGTCACGGCACAGGACAACCACGTGAGGGCACAAGACAGGTCCTTCAAATGGTTCCCTTCATCCCTGACTCCCTCAGGGCACCCACGAGTGAGACTGGTGAACCCAATGCCTCTTGTTATGGCATTGTGAAATAGAAAATGGTAGAGCACACTAATTTGAAACATGCCTCGTAGCATTGCTAGAACCCTGCATGCTTTGGTGTCTTGGCTCCAAAGCCGGAGCCCTGACTGTCAGGCAAACCGAAAGCAAACAGTGTGAATGGTGCCGCAGTCGGCCTCGATCTGACGTCACCCTTTTATGGGTTAGCGCAGATGTATCCAATTGGCAAGCATCAGCCCAAAATGGCTCAATGCACACGCGATGGTGCGGTGCTTCGCTAATTCTTCTCCTTGCCATTCCACGCCATTCCATTCTCATTGAATGAGAAGGTGTGTTCAAAGTTTTGACTGGTACTGCACACAATATTCTATAGATAACTATTGCTGCTGTGGCTGAATGGAAATGAATCAGTGCACTTTTTTTTAAATCTAGGGGAAAATTTGGACAACTGAATTTATAACTTTGGTTTTCCATTTGTAGGTACTCTGTGTTTAAAACATTTTTCTTTTGTTTATTCTATAAAGAACTGGAATTGCAATTGGCAAAATATTTATTTTCAGCAATGACAAGAGCATTTATTCACTTATTCATTATTTATTTATATATTCATTTATTATGTAAATGATAGCTGGTTAAACTAATTAAGATGCAGTTATCCACAGCTTTACTAATAATACAAAGTTTGTTTTTTGAATTAAAAAAAAAAAAAAAAACAATACTAATGATCTAACTCGATCAATATTTCAATCACAGCTTTCATGTGCCTTGTACTTTTTCCTCAGTAAATAAAACTTGGTTCTGTTGATCACCTAATCAGTATCTCATTACATTTAGAGCATTTAGCAGACACCTTTATTCAGAGTGCCTAAAGTGCTGTGTATTCTTTTTTATTACTCTTTACCTAATGCAATTACAAATAAGCAATAATCAGAAAATGAATTTCTCTTTGGGGATAAATAATGTACTTTATTGTTCAGTCAATCTATCTATCTCTCTAACACAGTAGAACTAAATGGAACTAGATCCTGCTAAGGTTAGATGTAGGTGATTCCACAAACAAACTTTTTGTCATTGTATTAAAAATGCAAGTTTTATTAGGCAGAATGAGTTGTATCTGTGTTGAAATCTGTCAGATGGAATTGCTGCCATACATATTGATTTGAATATAATCTGCGGTGGTCTCTTAATATTTCTTTTCCAGAGCCCTATGTTCAGCAAGAACACGTACTTGTAATGTGTGGGTTTCCAAATACATTTGGTCATGTAATGTAATGTATCCAAATTAGCTGGATGTGACACATCATTTGGTGCTTCATGGTTGTCGAACATTTGAGTAATGTTTGTGAAATCTCTCTCAAAGCTTTGCAGCTACAATCTGACCACTGTGTTGACCCTGGGATCCCAGTCAATGGTCAGCGCCATGGCAATGACTTTTATGTAGGGGCGCTCGTGACGTTTAGCTGTGATGCAGGTTACACGCTCAGTGATCCTGACCCTCTGGAATGTGAGCCTAACTTCCAATGGAATCGCCCGCTCCCCAGCTGTGACGGTATGGTCTAGTTCAATTCATTTTAAACCATTAGCATTGTAAGAAAGTACACGGTTCATTTGTTTAACCAGTGACATTGCTTTAAGATGTAAAATGACTTTACAGTTCGGAGCGATCCTTTCAATATCCTTGTTCTTATTCCACCATAAACACTTAATGAGCAGTATTGATTTTTCCTTTTGGGTAATGATAGAACGAAAGTTGCCTCTATATGTTTCTGTCCTTTAGAAGGGCACATCTTGTAAACTGTTTTAATGAATTGTAAAAACTGACAGAAGTGCTATGGTTTTTAATGGCTCCTCCCCTTTCCCCAGCCCTTTGTGGTGGATTCATTCAAGGACACTCTGGTACTATTCTTTCGCCTGGCTTCCCAGACTTCTACCCCCACAACCTCAACTGCACCTGGATGATTGAGACCTCACATGGCAAAGGTAAATAGGCTAAACCTTCTGTTCTGCAGCTCAAATTTTCCATTAAAGGCTCTAGAGTCCTTGGTTTCTTCGCTCACCAGGTGTCCAGTTCACCTTTCACACCTTTCATCTGGAAAGCCCACACGACTATCTGCTGGTAACAGAGAATGGTAGTTTTTCTCATCCTCTCTGGAGGCTGACGGGCTCTACCCTTCCTCCTCCTCTCAGCGCCGGTCTGTTTGGAAACTACACCGCTCAGATTCGCTTTCTCTCCGACTTCTCAGTATCTTATGAAGGCTTTAATATCACTTTCTCAGGTATGGAGAAAACAGCTCTGCTTTAAATCTGCCACACTGCATCTACACTCACTGGTCACTTTATTAGGTACTTTATTTCTACACTCATTTTTCATTTTAGCAGTTCCACTTAACATGTAGAAACATTTAGTAGCTCTTTGATTACAATTCTGTTTTTCTGTTTTTCTACATTTACTCTGTTGTGTAATGGTCAAGGCCACCCAAATAGTATTTGATCTAATGGTCCTGATCATTAGAAAACAATGTAAATGGGACTAACGCAGTCTGCAATTATAGAACTATAGAGTGCATCTATATGCTAAGTGGAACTGATGAAATTGACAATATGTATAGAAACATGGAGGTGATCAGTGATTGTATGTATGGCTCTTTAGTGGGTATTGACAAAAATCACCTGATTTTCATTTCTTTAGAGTATGACCTAGAGCCATGTGAGGACCCTGGTGTGCCCCCATTCAGTACTCGTAAGGGGTTACAGTTTGGTGTGGGGGATGCACTCTTCTTTTCCTGCTTCCCTGGGTACCGGTTGGATGGGCCAGCAAAGGTGGTGTGTTTAGGGGGGCGGCGGCGGGTCTGGAGTTCCGCTCTCCCAAGGTGTGTTGGTAGGTGGTCACATACTTTTCATTTTGCTTTGTTACACTAATTAATCCCTCGCTCAGCAGCACCTGAATTGAATAAACTGAGTACAGGGAGTTGTTGTGTTTACAGACTCCCACAGCCTGACCCAGAAATCTGCAGTTTATAGCATAGCAGTATAACGTGAGATGGGAGTTTGTGCTAAATTTATTAAACACTTACAAGAAAAGGATGTATTTTTTTGACGTGACATCTGTGCAAACAAAAGTCCAAGGAAAAGGATGCATGTTTCATAACAATTCTGCATCTGAAGGTCTCTTTCTGAGGACCTAGAAAGTTAGGGTTTTTTTTTTTTTTTAAGTTTTAGAATTGTCGGTGGAGGCATGCCTTTTTTTGTCTTATTTTTATTTGTATTATTCCTCCTCGGCATTAGATTGCTGATGAGTTTTTCGTATTTGTTTATATATTTTAGAAACTGTTGAACTATTGAACTGTGGTAGACTAGTGGTTAGGCACTGGACTGGACTCTGGACCAGAAGGTTCAAGGTTCAAATACCACCTCTGCCAAGCGGCTGTTGGGTCCTTAAGTAAGACCCCTAACCTACAATTGCTTAGATTGTGAGATCGAATTAGTGTAAGTCGCTCTGGATAAGGGCATCTGCTAAATGCCATAAATGTAAATAAATGTAAAAAGAAACTAGGTCAAGCCATTTGCCATGATAATGAATAATGGTTGTTTTATTCAGTTACTCTGTTGAATTATTGCTACATTAACATAGCAGTTGCATTCAGAATATTCCACTTTCCAGTGACATAAGGAAACCTGTTATATGTTTACTCCACTATTCAAATAGAGTATCACAAGTGTAATGGACCTGCCATGTTTAGGTCCTGCCCTAGCAAGAATCCACTGCATGAGCGTTTTGTTAGTGAGGTCTTATAAGACTTGAGTCCTGTATCATTTCCTCTTTCTTGTGTTTAGCTGAATGCGGTTCATCTGTGACCGGTAAACAAGGTGTCCTCCTTTCTCCAAACTACCCTGGTTACTATGGAAACAATCACGAGTGCATCTACTCCATCCAGACCCAGCCTGGCAAAGGCATCCAGCTCCGAGCTCGAGACTTCCGCCTAGAGGATGATGATATGTTAATGGTATAGTTGTTTTTTGTTGGTTTGTTGGTTTGTTTGTTTGTTTGTTTTTATGGGGGGTGTCATGCTTGATTTGATGTGCTTGATATGCACCATTTAAGACCACATTAAGTGAAACAGGACGTTGATCGAAATTGTCATTGACCAGACATTACCTTAGTCATATAGTCACATTACAAATGGTATTTTCACATTTAAACTGCAGGTAAATGATACATAAATTAAATTAATACATAGATACATAAATGAATCAGAGATACCCCTGGAAGCACATGTGATTAATGATTGATTAAAACAACGGATACTTTTGTATGATGGCAGCCAATATACACTGATAGACTGTTAATGTATGAACAACACATGAGCCAGATTCAAGAGAAACTCATCGAGACTCATCAGAATCTACAGGATATACAGGTAGTGGGGGACCAACAAAGGAATACTACTTACAATAGGACAGGCACAAAAACAACTGTATACATGTAAATTACAGCTTGTTACAAAGAAGCAGTAGAAAGTTTATACACACAAAACACAAGTACTATTCATCTCACTATAATTGTGAGGACTTTCTATTGACATAATGATTACTGCAGTTAATTAATGCTACAACAAACCTGAAACTTAATGTCAGTAACCTAAAGGAAATCTTTTGATTTTTCAAATAGAAGTCAGGTTAGTAAGAGAAGTAAGCAAGCTGGTCTATGGAAACAAGCCCCCCAAAAAAGAGAATCACCTGTAAAAAAACAAAAAAAAAAACCAACAAAAAAACAAATACAGTCAATGTGACAGAGTGACCACTTGATCAGTTAAAAATAATACATGTAATAATAATTATATAATGTTTAAATAATATTTGTCTTTTAATTTTTTAACAAATCCAACTTGCCAGAGTATTTATAGACAGAAAGAGAGCAAGCTCAAATACAAATATAGTACACGTTAGAAACAACCTACAACCAGCAACCTCCAATAATTTTTAGCTACTTTACAGAAAAAATGCACCCAAATTCACTTAGAATAGGCTGATTTGTCAACCATGAAACAAATAATAAGTGTGATTGCCTATAAGGCAATCACATTATTGTTATCCGAAGGTCATCTATCTTCGTATTCAGCCGTTATTTGATGCATAACTTGTCCCGCAGTTTTCGGGATATCGACACGGGGCAAACGCCGAAACATGCAGAATTCTCGGGAGATGGTTGCTTATATACAGATAATAATTCTACGTTGCATTCGCACGCTACAGGCGAAAACGTGAGAAGATTTTCCCTTTGACTTAACATTACGGCCAACTTCGGACGGCCGTAACTCTGACAATTTTTGAGCTATCAACATCAAATTTGGCATGCATAGACCGTGGGGCACCCTGACCAGGCAATTTAAGTTGCGGCATGATCGGCCACTCCGGTTACTTTTTACCACGCCCACAATTTCCGGCCATGGGAAACCCATTGAGCACAATGTTATTTGGCCGTTTTTTGACGCTCAGTTTCTCCCGCATTTTTCAAGATATCGACACAGCACAAAGACCAACATGTACATAATTCTCGGGACAGTGTTTTTTGTACAGAGCTAAGGATTCGCACATCGCATTCGTGCGCTATGTGCGAAACCTTGAGAAAAATTTCCCATTGACTTAACATTACGGCTGAATTCTCATGTCCGTAACTCTGACACTTTGTGAGCTAGAAACATGAAAATCAGCATGCATAGACTGGGGAGCACCCTGACCCGGCACTTGCATCGTGGAAATCTCACTTGCATTTCCTGCAGGAAATGCACCTCTCTAATGAACATCTGCTCTTGGTCGTGGGTCCGCAGCGTTGATTTGCTGTATACAACTATAGCATATAGAGTTAAAAGATTTCTTTTTATTTATTTGCTGTTAAAAGTTATTATAATTTTTAAGAACTCTGTCATTATAATGAATGGTTGTCAAATGGTCGCATACCTGTACACGTCTAAGCTGTATAATGATTGTGTATCTGTGTTCCAGGTGTATGACGGCAGCAGTAACCGTGCCCGTTTGCTAGGTGTCTTCATGGGTACTGAACTAATGGACATGACCCTAAACAGCACATCTAGCACGATGTGGCTGGAGTTTATCAGTAATGGTGAAAACACCAGCAAAGGCTTTGAGTTGCACTTTACCAGTAAGTAGCAGCTGCATGCTTTGAATACCCATTACGTAACAGCACTCACGCTTCATCGCAGCAGATTCAGAGGCTGTGCTCCTTCCCTGGCTTTTGTAGTGTGGCATTGCATGATTCCAGGCCTTTGTCTATATCTAGCCTTTGAGCTCATTCTCTTTATGGAACAGAGCTGCTCTGTTCAACACATGCACTCTGATTTATGCACAGCTGCCTTTACTCCAGCAGGATAATATCAGAACTATTCATGACCATAGGTATGTACCTTTGTTCAAGCTCACACTAGTCCTACCCGTAACAACCTAAGGGGTGCATGAATAATAGAAGCCTTGCCAGTGGCAGCACACCTCCTTTCATGCATGAGTGAGATTGTCTCATAAGTGTAACCCTGTTGCTGGAAGCTCTTTTTCTCAATGATCTTCTTTCCTGTCTTGAAGACCATGTCTCAGATATGATAATAAATAATCCTCTCCTTTTCACTCAGGCTTTGATTTGGTGAAATGCGAGGATCCAGGTGTGCCTCAGTTTGGTTATAAACTGGAGGATAAGGGTCACTTTGCAGGAAGCACAGTGTCGTACAGCTGCGACCCTGGTTATACCTTGATGGGCCCAGAGGTGCTGACATGTCTAAGGGGTGAGAGGAGAGCTTGGGACAGCGCTCTACCACAATGTATAGGTAAGCTTTGTTTAGTAATGTTATTAACTGACCTTCCACTTGTTTTAGGCATATTTACAGTCATAGCTCAGCACTCGACCACCTCGGGTCCTTAAAACAAGTCAAAATGAGGCTCAGTATTGTGTGTGGCCTCCACGTGAAGTCTGATTTACTTGGATTTACATTGTGTTGTTTGTGTTCCATTTATTTTTTGAGCAGTATAGATGAAGCAACAGTTTTACAAAGTAATCATCCAATATCACAGGTAGATGCACTCACTCACTCACCCCTTTATTAGGTATGCCTGTTAAACTGCTCTTAAATACAAATATCTAATCAACCAATCACATAAAAGATGCCGAATGCATTTGGACTTATAGACATGGTCAGGATAACCTGATGAAGTTCAAACCAAGCATCAGCATGAGGAATAAAGCTGATTTAAGTGACATTCGAATGTGGTATGGTTGTTCTTGCTACCTGGGCTGGTTTGAGTATTTCAGAAATTGCTGATCTACTGGAATTTTTATGCCCAGCCATCTCTAGGGTTTTCAAAGAATAATCCAAAAAGAGAAAATATGCAGTGAGCAGCAGTTGATGCCGGAAGTCAGTAGAGATTGGCCAGACTGGTTTGATCTGATAGAAAGGAAACAGCAACTCAAATAACCACTTATGACAACCAAGTTATTCAGAAGAGCTTCTCTGAATGCACAACACATCAAACCTTGAAGCAGATGGGCTTCAGCAACAGAAGCCCTGACCAGATGCCACTCCTTCTTGCTAAGAACAGGCAACTGAGGCTACAGTTAATCCAGGTTCACCAAAATTGGACACCAGAACATTGGAAAAATTTTGCCTTATGAGTCTTGATTCCTGCTGCAACATTCGGACGGTAAGGTTAAACTTTAGTATAAACAGCATGAAAGCAATTCATTCATCCTGTTCAGGCTGTTAGGGATATCTTAGCCAATTCTGAGGCCCCTTAATACCAGTTGAGCATTGATTAAACACCACAGTCTAACTGAGTATTATTGCTGACCATGTCACGTCCCCTTATGATCACATTACGTATCTTCTACGAGCCATGTCACAAAGCTCAAACCATCTCAAACTAGTTTTTTTTTTAATGTGAAAATGAGTTTACTGAACTCAGACGGCTTCTATAGTCACCAGATCACTTTGAGATTTGGTGGAATGGGAGATTCACATTATGGATATAAAGCTAACAAATTATCAGGGATGCTATCATGCCAGTATGGACAAATATCTGATTAATGTTTCCAGAAATTTGTTAATTTATGGCTGTTTTGAAGGTAAAAGGGGAAACAACCCAGGACTAACAAGCTGTACATATTAAAATGGCCAGTAAATGTGTATCCAAGGGCAGGGATGACAAAATACTTCTCAGAAGGAAGGTCCTAATGGAATAAAGCCTGTCTATGAAATCTAAAATGAAAAGGAACTAGGTCAGAATGACTAGGGTTTAAACCACTTGGTGTGATACCACTATAGCAGATAAAATTCTCCATGTTCAGAAGTCACTAGCAATATCTCATGTCTTTTGAATACACAGTGAGACAGACTGCTGACTGTTCATGAATATTCTTCAGCATGTCAGCAGAAGTCCAGAACAGCAAGAACTGGTTAAGCAGACTGACAACATCCAACAAATTGCACTCTTGCCTTGATGCCTGTAAGCTCAATTGGTAGTCGGGAAATATTGCTAGGCTTTTTAGTCTGTTCCTCACAACAGACCAGGCAAAAACAATTAAGAAACCATGCTGGCAGGTTTGACTGACTGACAAAGCTCCTCATTCTTGAAGTACACAAGATTGTAGAAAATATCGTTTTCCTTTTTATAAACACTGCAATGAGTAATATGCTAAAATGTACATA
>JAVSBU010000083.1:1498437-1511748 GCA_033118015.1 Loricariichthys derbyi | reverse complement strand
ATACTTTTATAGATTTTGGAACTCAGTACACGTATAAGGCTCACCGGATTATAAGGCACACGTCCGATTTCTGGGAAAATTTTAGGCTTTTAGGTGCGCCTTATAGTCCGGAAAATACGGTAGTTAAAATGACTTTATTGTACAGTACTATACTAAATGTTTCCTTATTGTATTTTAATTAATATTATTGTTTAAAATGAAACACTATGTGGAAAGTGTCTAAGAAGTAATGTTTTGTGTAATTGATTTCATTATGACATTTACTTAAATATTTTTTATTGTCTTAGCACCTTTATGTCAAATTAAACTGAAGCAAAACACAGGTAAGGATTTCTGTTAAACAAAATGATGAATCCCAAGATTTCAGTACATGCTGACTGCAGAAAATGAATGTTGCTATCTTTTTTTTTTAAATAAAAAAGTAAGTGTATTGTGTCAAGCTAAATATTAAAGCTGCGGTGATGCTCAGGTTTATTTCTTTTTACTACTTTATATTTTTTTGACCTTTTAAACAATGCTAGAAGTTTAGGGCACATGGAAATTTCTACTTGTACTTTATAAGCAAGGGCCAGCTTCTTGATATGATTTGTTGCCCCTCTATAACCTCTCCTTTAAAATGAGGCCTTTCTACACTTTGTAGAATTTTTCAGGACTAGTTTGAAATGGATGGCACAATAAAATTCCACACAGAACAATTTAATCCTAAGGAAGAAGCACTTTTTGTCGACTTGTTTGAGAAGACATGTTGCCTCTTGCTCTTGATTAAATTTGCTGACAGTGTCAACAGCTTGTTCACAGGAAGTTGCCAACTTGTGGCTGCATTTGCAAGTATCTGCTCTATAGCTTGATACAGAAACAAGGTCGAGTTTATCATCTGAGTCATACAGCACTGTCTCGTAACCTGCTTATGGAACTTGTATATGTTTATTTTACTACTTTAAGTTTTCTTTACAAACAATGCTTGTAGTTTTAAACTTGTACTGAGCACTAACATTCAAGTTAAATATATCTATCTATGAATGTAATCTATTTAAAGTAGCCACAAAGAATTTAAATAATTGTTTGCTTAAATATATATAACTTGTTGTATTCAGAAGGCCAGCACTCCACAAAACTGACTAGACAATTTGTAATATACAATTTAAATATAATATTATAATGATGTAGTGTGTTTTCTACTACTTTTCATAATGGGTTTCAATAAAATAATCATGTATACTGTCTGGACCAAACAGAAATAATGTAAATAGGGATCAGTGTATGTGATAGTGCTTATTATGTGTGTATATTTTAAAAGAGAATATTGTTCATATTTAGTGATATGGTTCTGCTCCAACTAGTGTCGAAGTATTGAAAGTCAGTGAAACATTTTTTCCTCAGCGTTTTACATCTGATAGCTTTTTGTTTGTTGTCATGTTCTCTAAAGCAAAAATGTATCCAAGTGATGGCCAACATTTTCTTTTAGTACAAGCTTCTTTGTTTTTGAGTTCTCCTCCCTGTTGCTTCAGTGTCTCTGACCGGTCGGGGCAGAGTCATGTGACTATACATGCGGTAGTATGTTTTAATTGGACAGAATATTTAAAAAGTATTAACAGAAAAAAATAAAACGGCACTGATATGAGTAAGGTTATATTGGTTAAAGGTTATAAATGTCAGTGTTGATTAATTGCTCATCACTACTTGGTATTTTAAACTGAAAATAGCTATTAAAATAGATATTCACTTTCTCATTTGTAGCATTTAAATGCGTATTAATTCGATGACCATCAGTAATGAAAGGGGAAATATGATAAGGTTAATAAATGATGAGTTTTATTCATGGCACTTTAGGATTCCAGGCAGAGAGGTTGCTGGACTGTCTGTAGCTTTTGGGCACACGTCTTCTGGTTTTATTTAAAATACTGTATCCTCTCCACCCAAACCTTTTTATGTTTATGGCGATTTCTGGGCTGCTTCTCCTGTTAGAGGTGCCAGTTAAGCAGGGTTTAAAAAGGTCCAAGTTAGATAAGAAGTATGCCATAGTCTCCGTCATGCTGTATTGAAATGTTTCATAGGTTATTTGGAAACATTTCTGAGAATAGTTCTAGTTGTTCTACCCAGAGTTCAAAGAGTCAGGTGCTTCTGTTCCTGTGTTTAGTTAAGTTTCTCTTCCTGAATTTGATTTCATTAACTTGTTGGCTGGTTAAATATCAGTAAAACTGAACGGATAATGCTCTGCTGACCGTATATTCAGGATTTAGTAGAGTTAGGTATTTAGCATGTCGTGGTTATTGCTTATGGGAAAAATTTTCCTTTATCTCAGTCACCATGCTAAACTGCATCAGTTATAAAGAATGCTGTTACTCATTAAACTGTCATATAGTTACAAAGGAACAAATGTCACCTGTATAGAGGAGGACCACCCCCCCCCCCCCCCCCCAAAAAAAAAAAAAAAAAAAAACCAAAAACAAAAAAAAAACACCCCCTTCATGATTGCAAAGGTCATAATCTTTTACTTAAATCTTTCCTGGGAATGTAAAAAGCGTTATTTTTGTGCCACGTTTGAGTGTAAAATGTTTACAAAATGGCTGCTGCTTTTACACAAGCAAGTTGTATTTGTTCACTTCTCTCACAAGTGAATCTCTGTGGCTACATGACTTGCTCCAACTTGCTTTCCTATGCATGCTCAAGTTATTAACGCAAATGTTAAAGATATTTCTTCTTTTGGTAGAAAAGCTCATTATATGCTTTGGTAACGCACATCTTTGTGTTTATAAGAGTGTCCTTTAAAAGCATTACAATTTCCTGTCTGTATTTGGTCACTGACTGCAGTCTTTCCTCTGAAGGTCATTGTACTTTATCCTCTGCCTCCTGTCTGTGTAGTATTAATCAATTTTCACAAATTGGTGAAAGTATGAGGTACATGGGGCATTGTAGGGCTCATAGACTTTGGAAACACCAATTAACCTAACGTGTATGATTTTGGAATGTGAGCAGCAACCACAGTACCCAGAGAAATCACACACAGACATGTAGAGGACATGTGGACTCCACACAGGTGGAGCCTGGGGTCAGGATCGAACCGGAGATCTCAGAACTGTGAGGCAGCAATGCTAACCACTAAAGATCCACTAAAGATTTGTCGGTATAAATTATATTATCACTCTTAAATTCACTTAGAAACAATGAAGTGACCATTAAAATCTTACATATGACAGTTAACATTTAGCCTACTAAGTCACTGGGATAGCTTATAATATCACAGTTATTAGAAAGATAGCTATATTAATTGAACTGTTGTATGGGATTACTTTGTCTTTAGTGTGTTCCTGCATCATTGTTTGAATTCTGAAAATGTAGTGCTAGCAAGAGAAAACCAATATGACCGCGTAAAAGCTTTTTTTTTTTTTTTTTGTAAATTAACTAATTTATTTATCTCCATCTGCAAAGGTGTTAGATATCCAAAACATGCTTAGTCCATGCTTGCTGTATTTTGGAAAATTCAATAATTTTCATTTTGAAAGGTTCAGGCTGGTCAGGTTTTACATTTTGTTTCACAGAGGACAGGGCATAAAGGTGGAAACCTATGAAATTGAATCAGAGAGATGTTCAGCACAATTGGTGTTACTGCCAATTTTTGTACATGGAAATCCTAAGCAAGTATGCTTCACATTATGAACCATCAAATGTTGGATATGACGAAATCTTAATTTGTTTATCAAATATAACATGATCTCTCAATTTTCAGTGGATTAGCAACGAGATGCAGTATTTCTGAGGTTTATATTAATTATATACGGGTCAAAAAAAAATCAATACCCATATACATTTTCTCTTTCCAGAAATCAGAAATAGTTTATTGCTCCCAAAAGGAAATTTATTGTAACAGTTGCACCCCTTTATATAAAAAAAAAAAAAAAAAAAAAAATTTAAATCTAATAATTTATATAAAGAGAAATTTGTAGTATTTGCACTACTTATAAATGCAAAAAAATAAAAGGCAGTGGCGGTAATAATAAATATGAAACCCTGAATAAAGCAGTTCAAATTAAGTTAAGGTTATCTTTAGAAAGAACAGTAGATGCTTCTTAGATTTGCTGTGTAAGCTATTCATATCTGTTTGGGAGTTATTTACTAATTAAGTCTTGGAAGTGGTTGGAAATGTGCTTAATTCTTTGGTGTATGTGCATTTTATAGTCATGGCCAAAGTACTGTCAAACCAACAGGAAGGACAAATTGTTAATTAACAGCTATGTGTAGGACAGTGATTCATCTGCTAGTTTTTGATCATTGTAATCAGCCCACCATATACAATATGATAACTGATTTGACGATTGGTTTTTGGCTTTTAGCTCCTTAAAATCATTATTGGTGACTTTGTATAGCAATCAGAGCTCCAAGATTAGTTTGATAAGTAAATTATAAGTAAAATAGAAACTTCTAAAAAAAGAAAGAAGCTGGGCTGGTGAAGACTGTGTAGATATTCTAGTTCAGTCTAGTCTAGTCTAGTTCAGTTGCACTTTAGAAACCACAAATAAAAGTTGTGTAATGTGTATGGTTGTGCATTTGTCTTTGACTAGATATCAGGGTTTTGCCCTTTTGGTGACTCAGCAAACCATTTTGAGGAGAACGCTGTCACCTTGGCCTGGGAAAACTGTTTGTGTATACTGGGTTATAGTTTGTCCTAGTGGTCAGGGCAGGCTTTCTTTGAATTGTCAATGAGCATGTGGGTGTTTGTTTTTCTTCTGGGTGTGGTTTGTGTACTGTATACCACTTATTGCGTAAAAGCTGATGTCTACTGAAACATCTGATGCCATTTAGTTGGTCCCTAATACAACCTCTGGCGAAAATGATGGAATCACCACTTTTGAAAGATGTTCTTTTAAAATTCCAACCTTTTGGCATTAAGAAATAATAATAAAAAATAAAAAAATTGTTCTGGTTAGTCACAATCACTAAGCATTTTTCTACTTAACAGATTAAGTATGGATATCATTTATCCATAGATATCAGATATAAAATATGGAATCAGGAATATGGAATATGGATTGAGATCTGGACTATGTGTAGCCCATGCCATTATATGAAATTATAAAAATGTTTGACCTTTTCCTTATGGTAAGGTGCATTACCATCTTGAAAAATTAAGTCATCATCACCATACATCCTTTCAACTGATAGAATAAGAAAAATTTCAGTGTAGACACTTGAATTTATTGAAGATGTAATGATTGCCATAAAATACCCCCACCACCACCTCCCGATGTCTTTCGTTTAGCTTTTCATTAAGTAAATCCAATTCTTTTTAGGTGATTTCTAACTTCTTAATTTTTTTTTCCTGAGAGTTGTGTGAATTTGTCCCCACCCCCGAACCTCCATTCTTTACAAAGTTAAACAATTGAAAGAATATCCTCAAAGAGTGGTGATTCCATAACTTTTGTGAGGCGTTATTGAGGCACTTAAGGCCAAACAAAAAAAATGATCAGCTTTGCTTTTACTTCATGGTGTGTAACAACGAAAAACTACTGACTAACATGGTTGTAAATAAGAATTTCTTGCATTTTTGTTGTAAGAGCACATACTGTGATGTATACAGTATAAAGATGACTATAACTTTACACAAGTTTCATAACAGCATAAGCTTATTATAGCATTTTGGGGTAATTATCTCTCTTGAATGTAGAAATGATCTCTCTTCTATGTAAATGTTGTAGTCAAGGTAGTATCAAGAAGTGCTACTAAATTGGTTCCAGCTCAGTAGCTGTATATTGATATCAGAATATTAAGGCACCAGACAAATAGTACTGGTATCTGTATTTATGTAACGTTAATTCATTCTCAAATAGCTGGCATTTTCAAATTGATGGCACTAGATTGGTTCAAGGAGGTTTGTGAACTGCTCCATGCGTTTGCATGATTCTGATTGGCTAATCCTAATCATATCTGTTTCGAAGGTCGAGCAACATTCTGTGCTTTCTAGTCATGGCTGAAAGGGTAAAGAATGGGTTCAAAGGGTTCTAAAATGTTGGCTCACTTTAGAATTTAATGAAAATGGAGCTCTATGCTGCATCTTGGAAATCGTAGTTGTGTAAAGGTGTAACACCAGCGACCTCATGAAACTTACACCGTTCTATGAATCAACATTGTGTTTGCCTCCTTTAGTAAAGTGGCTGTTGAGCAGAATTAAAATAAAACAACTCTCTTGACCGTGTCAAGTCAAGGTAACATTTGTCCTCATTTATCAAAATGCCTCTAGTTGTTAACTCTTGTCACAGGTAGCATTTGTTTTAAGGACTTCTGTTTGTTCTCAAGTAGTAAAAAATATAACTTCTGATTCTTGTCATATCTTTTCATGGTGTGTCCTTATTTTTGCACCAAATTATGATTAGTGAGTATCTGTGAGCATCAGTACAGTCTACCTATCTAATCTGAGTGAGCATCTGTGGATTTTGGTACCTGTGGGAAGTAATGGAACCAATGTACTGCCGATAGGTGAGGACTGACTATGTCAATAAAATATTAAAAAGTTCCCTCCTCCAATTTCTAGCATTCCAGAGTCCACAAATTGTGATTTTTTTTTAAGTCCCAGTTAGGGCTATGAAAGTACAATAAAATAAACAGGAAGTGTTAATGATTAGACATTGGCCTGTATCTAAAACACGTGTATTACTTCATTGTCTGTATTAAGGTATAAATATACTCCCCAGATAAAATATTACTCACTTTCCTCTTTAAGGGGGTAGTAACTTTAGTTTCCTGCAGATGGCGTTGAACAAGGATGATTGAGCTATGAATTACTGCAGGGTGTGTGATTGGATTCATAAATTGAGAAGAGGCGGTACAGTGCCTTAAACATCTTGTGTGATATGTGGAAAATGGGTCGCAAAGGCAGATGTCAGATTGGTAAAAAGGAGTGATTGCATTTAGGCATGCCAAAGACTATAGTGTGACGGTTGTAGCTGAATTTGCAGATATAACAAAACATATGGTCATACTGGTCTACCAGCAGTGGCAAAAATCCTAATCTACAGGAAATTCTTAGAGTAGTGGAGTTACTACATTCCCTTTGATAAGTTTCAGTCATGGGTGGTTAATTTTTTTTGTCCAGTGAGTATATTAAGTAAGTTTTGGTAAAGTGCAACATTTATTAAGCAGTCAGTATTATTGTGGTGTTCTCACAGTAGGTGATCTATTCTGTGGCAGAGCGTGTTTGACCTCCAAAGTCTGAATTGTTTGAATGAAGTGACTGAAAGTAGTTTAATATATTCTGTACTGTAACATAACGGAGCCTACCTTAATTAAACAAGTTTTAAAACACTTGCAAATAAAATAAAGAAAACCATGAGAAACAGCATACATATACACCGAGCAAGATTGCTATTGTAAGTCTGAATTGTGAATTGTTGTGTGGTTGAACTCTCAATTTTAAGCAAGAGTGCTGAGCACTGAACAAACGATTGAGTGCTGAGTAGATTTTTTTTTCTCCTCAAAATGCATCGAGAACCGAATTAGAGTTCCAAGTTGGTCAAGTACCAAGGTATCACTGTATTGTCTGGCCCTTGAAGATGAGAGTCGTGAATAGTAACTGAACAAAATTGATTGCCTTTATATGTTTCTCACGCTTGTGCCAGTCCAAGGCATCTAATCTCACATACTCTATTGTAAGCATTCCAGTATAGAGCAGCCTGCCTCGTAGGATGTTTTCCCTATAGCAGCTGCTGGTGATATATATAGATAAGCAAAAATGACTCTGATATTACCAGAATTCTAATGCAAATCATTGAAGCTATTATTTACTGGGACAGTTGCTATACTGCTGATTAGATAAAATGTTTGTTATGAATATTATACCATCTGTCAGCTTAACAGCATCACTGATACATTGTATTATCAGAAAAGATTATTATATATTGAATAATAAACACAAAAGGGATGGAAGACAAAACAGAACTCCAAGATGATTATGAAGATGATGGCTACTTCAAATATAGATTATCTGGCCAAAAAAATAGTCAGTGCAATGGGGCAGTGCTATGATTTGGGGTTGCAGCTGCAGTTGGTCAGGTTCAGCAAAGTTATGTGCCCAAACAATGAGGTCAGCTGATACCTGAATATACTGAATAACCAGGTTATTCCATCAATGGATTTTTTTTCTTCTCTGATGGCACGGACATATTACAAGATGATACTGCCAGGATTCATCAGGCTCAAATTATGAAAGAGTGGTTCAGGGAGCATGAGACATCAGTATCACACATGGACTGGCCACCACAGAGTCCAGACCTGAACCCCACTGAGAATGTTTGGGATGTGCTGAAGAAGACTTTGTGTATCTTCAATGCCACATCTTGGGGAGAAAATTACTGCAACTGTCGTGACATTCCTGAAACTTGTGGAAATGATGCCACAGTGAATTAAGCTAAAGGTGGTCCAACAAAATATTAGTGTGACCCAATAATTTGGGCATTTCATATTGGTGTTATGAGGCACTTCAGACTTTTCCACATTTTTTCATGTTATAGCTGAGTTAGGTTATAAATATCCCGAGCTCTGAACATCTCACAGAGCACTGTTCAATCCACCATCCGAAAACGGGAGGAGTATGGCATAGCTGCAAACCTACCAAGGTATGGCTGTCCACCTAACAGCTCAGGCCATGCTTTTTTTCAGCAGATGATGGGAAGATGCTCTCCATCCAATCTGACTGAGCTTGAGCTATTTTGCAAAGATGAATGGGCAAAAATGTCAGCCTCTTGATGTGGAAAAACTAATAGAGACATTCCCTAAAAGACTTGCCGCTGTAATTGCAGCAAAAGATGGTCCTACAAAGCATTGACTCGGGGGGGGGGGGTTAATTGGTATTTTGTGTTGGTCTATCACATAAACCCCCCATAAAATAATACCTATGTCTGTGGGTGTAATACGGAAAAAATGTAGAGAGGTTCAAGGGGTATGAATACTTTTGCAATTCACTGTATAACACTGTTGACAATTGATTCTGTATACCTCTAACCAAATCTAAAACTATATTTTACCCAACTGTCCAAAATGGACAGCACCTAAAATGCTATCAGGGGCATTTAAATTGACATGTTTTGGCTTTCAAAGTTGACAAAGTTGTTATGAATCTAGTTGACAGATGGTGAGTCTTCCTTTTTCTTTCCCCCCCACACCATGGTAGTGATTTGGGATATCAAAGTCATTATGTATATTTTTTGTCATTATGTATATTCTTTGGGTGGTGTTGCTTAGTGTTCTTGTTATCTTTGAACAACATTCCCATTATCTCTTCATTTACGTCTTTCCCTAATCAGCTCCTCACAGATGTTGCCTTGTGTGTCTTTACGTGCTCAAACTTCTCAAAACAACTCCCGGACTGTATCTACAGCCTGTGTTTTGCTGGTTTCACTCTTTGAAGATAACCCACAGTACAGCCCAATCGACAGGATTTGTATCTTAATTCAGAGGGGGATTAGTGTGCTTTGTAGTGGGTATATTAGCAATTTAAACGTCACATAATTTCCAGTGTTTCATTTCAGCCAAAGAATGGTTCAAGACATTAAGGAAGAAGGGCTTTAGCTCACTTGTGATAAATAGCCAGCATGTGTTAAATCTCTGTGAAAGAGATATTATGGAATCAAGTCCAGGTGTCTGGGCATTGGTTTATAATGTCTAGGATTCAAACAGGGATCACAGAGGCAGTCTAAATTTTAACCTTGAACTTTATCCATATTCAAGGCATGTAATGAGCTTCTCTAGTTTAAGAAGTACAATGTCATCTTTCCTAAATCCCAAGCTGTCACCTGTTTGGAGTTGAGTGTATTCCGTGCAATCTTAGTCCTTCTCATTATCATGCATTATCACACTGTATCCAGCCAGCTACGTGGGGGAAAGTAGCTGAAGTGTTCTCACTCGCCCAGCTGCACAGAGTGGGGTGTGTGATAAAGTGAGTGAGAAACGAGAGAAATCAAGAAGAAGCTGCACAGTACAAGTACGATCCACAGAGACCGGCACTGGTGCATTTACCAGCAAACAAGCTCTCCTCCTAGATATCATGAAGCAGATTTTCACAGATCAGCACTTAGTTTCAGAGAAGTTCCCGTTTTCATTGTCAGTTTTAGCAGTTTGGTAAGGGTGTCAGCTGTTTGGTGTCTGTGTATGCGCACGATTTAACAGCATGCTCATGCAGGTTTCCCCTATGATGCTCAAGTGGAAACTTACCACATCAGTGCAGACTCGGTAGAGCAAAAACTTTGCAGAACTAAAGTATTGTAGTTTAATAATAATAATAATAATAAATAAATAATAATAATAATAATGCATTGGATTTATATAGCGCTTTTTCCAGAACTCAAAGCACTTTACACTCGCATTATCCATTCATACCTTACCTGGTGGTGGCAAGCTACTATGTAGCCACAGCTGCCCTGAGGCAGTCTGACAAAAGCAAGGCTGCCAGTTTGCGCCATCGGCCCTTCCTTAACAAACTTAATGGGCAAATTATATTAATTGTCACTTTTTATATTAGTAAGGGGGTTAGTTGTGTTCAGTCCTTGTTATTATATTGCTGGATATGCAGTTTCCTTTCTGATTAATGCCAGATGATATTAGTAACATAGTTCACTAGCCAACTAATGAGTCATACATTTGGGTTAAATTGCTCTAAATAACTTAGGAGTATGTTAATGATGTATATACAGTTTAAGCCACTTGGTGTGGGTCATAATGTACATTTATATTAAGGATACACCATTACCACTTTGGCATACCAAGTACAGGTACTCACATTTGAGTACTTGCCGATCGATTACTGATATGAGTATAATAACATTACAGTTCTAACTTGCTTTCAAAACAGGTTTTTGACCACCTGGATGAAGTGAGCTTGTCAAGGCCGTGTGAAGCCTTTATTTTCCTTTACTGTAGTTTTCCCATAGCCACAATAGTAACATTTGACCGCATCACAGCAGAGCCAAATTCCCATCATATGCAAAATAATAATAACAATAATAATCATCTGTATGTAATTATAAAACTTTGCCCTTTGTTGAACATTCCTTCTGTAGCATTTAGATTTGTAGATGTATCAGCTGCTTCACAATGAACACTGAATCATCATCATCATCTTTTTGTCCTGTTTGCAGTGTTTCCGTGCAGATTCAAGCCGCACATTTATGGCGTTTGTGAGTGGAGACTTCTGCCATGCACAGCACCTCACCTTTGTGAACAACTGAATCATCAGCCCCTCGCGGGACTACGCTACCCAGAAGCCCCCCTGAAACCTAGCCCACTAGGCCTAGATTGTCTCTCCAAAATCCCCCTGGGATTACGCGTAGTCCTCAGCCTCATCGCAAAGAGTACTCTCTCCGTCCCCTGCCACTTTCTGTCTCTACAGTCACTCTGAAACACCTCTCCTGAATGGGGTAATCTACAGTTGTCTAATTGGATGACTAAAAGCTAGTCTCCCTGTTTTTTCTTTTTTTTTTTTTTTCTTTTTTTTTTTTTTTTTTTTTTTTTAATTTTTTAAACTCATCCTATTTTTTATACGTCCTTTTAAGCACTGTGGACTAAACCATCTTCCATTTTTATTTATTTTTCGATTTTTACCACTTTCTGTAGTCCAGTGCCCTCCATCTCACCCTGCAGTCATTTTTATTTATATTCTTTTACTAGAAGTCCTTGCTGAATCTGAGCCAAAGTATTTTTAAGGAACAAGATTCATACGTTTTTTTCACTGTTTTAAAGCCGTCTTGCCAATATGAACCGCCCTGCCGCTGTTGAAATTTCTTATGAGTGCATGAAGTTTCTCATCACGCACAACCCAACCAACTCTACCCTCAAGAAGTTCACAGAAGTAAGCGAGTGAATTTCTCTCATTTGAACTTGTATGTTCGTGTTGCATGAGTCTGACGTGTGCTCTTCTGACTTGTTCCTCCAGGAGCTGCAGAAATGTAAGGTGAACACGCTCGTGCGCGTGTGTGAGGCCACCTACGACAAGGCGCCAGTGGAGAGGGAAGGCATTAAAGTTCTGGTAAGCAATGTTTAGATCGCAATTCTTTTAAAATGATTTGAAAACACACATTTACTATTTACTTAAACCCATCCACTTTATGATTAAGAGAAAGGGAAGTTTGAGGGTATGCCCACTTTGTCTGGCTTAGCTGAAGGGATCCATGCTGGAGCAGGTTAGATCTAGGAGTGTGCGATATGTATTGGTTGTAATAATTTCTGAAATGTTGTTTTAACATTGTTATGGAGTATGTCACTAACTTTGTTAAGGAGGGGGGGACATGCCTTAATAATTCAAGTATTATCTGCTCCATGGAGAGACTACTGCACATAGGCACTGATGCTTGCAACGTATCTAGCGCATGACTGAAGTTAAAAAAGACTGAACAAACTGCTCCAGGAGACAAAATACAGACACCACCAGCCTCGCAATCAATTATAAGATTTAATCCTCACTTGCATGGAGGTGTTATGGTTTTGAAAAGACAGATGTTGTTAAAAATGCAATTTGCAAACTATGCCATTAAAGGCAGCTAAATAACAAATTTTTCAGCATCTACAAACTAACCACCATGCAGAATATGGAGTTTATGACAAAGTTCAGGAATCAAATGTCCACAACAGGTTTAAACCAGCCAAGGCTCCATCACAAAAACGCATTTGGCTAACCTTGGTGGAATCATTCTGCATTATCAATCATTCTCAAATGTAACAGGTGGCAAGGTGTAATAAATGCTGTCACCAGTTACATTGCGAAAGAGCGTGCTACTTCAGGCAGTTGAGAGAGATATGGGTTCAAACAGCTTTAGACCCAAGATAAACTGCCAAAGTACTGTCTAATTATCATTGTTGACAAAATCCCAGGAAATATCTGAATTTCTTTCCAATATCACACACCCCTAGTTAGAACAAGTGCATATAAAGGCATTTGGTTACAGTTCATTATTCTTCCTATATCATAGTACCAAGCTGCAGTCAAAGGTTAAGCTCAAACTTTTCTATAGAAGCAGTTCCTCTTTCATTGTCTTCCTAAACTGTATTCTTTAAATGACTGTACTTCCTCTGTTTGATTACACTCACATAGTTTGCATGAAAAGTACCATTTAGAAGCTTCACACTCTTACAACTCACACCTCTTATCGCCTTCTTTACAAGTGCTTATTTCAGAACACTGCACTGTTTGGTCTCTGGTCGAATGACTCTCCTTGCACACTTTTTGTAGCATTCATTATCTTAATATACAATTCTTAAGCCCCGTTCACACATACACGGTTGCGCCCGAATTAACCGAGATTTGGCTTACCGAAACTTCCGCAGTGTATC
>JAVSBU010000083.1:1454621-1468352 GCA_033118015.1 Loricariichthys derbyi | reverse complement strand
ATACAATTGGTCAGTAAGCACAACCAGAATCCATACATAATCACATCGGATTATGAGGCGAACTGTCGATTTTTGATCAATTTAAAGGATTTTGAGTGCGCCTTGTGGTCCGAAAAATATGGTACTTGACTTTAGTTGAGGCGCCAACCAGCAATTTTATGAAAATACACTGCCTGGTCAAAAAAAATGGGGGCAGTGCTGTGATCTGGAGTTGGCCAGGTTTAGGTTCAGTAATATTATGTGCCCAAAGAATGAGATCAGCTGATACCTGAATAACCAGGTTATTACATCAATGGATTTTTTTCTTTCCTGATGGCACGTCCATATTCCAAGATGATAATGCCAGGATTCATCAGGTTCAAGTTGTGAAAGAGTGGTTCAGGGAGCATGAGATGACATTTTCACACATGGATTGGCCACCACAGAGTCCAGACCTGAGAATCATTGGAATGTGCTGGAGAACAATTTGTGCAGTGGTTCAAATGTCCCATCATCAATACAAGCTTTAGGGGGGAAAAATGAATGCAACCCTGGACAGAAATAAATGTTGTGACATTGCAGAAGCAGTGTTGAAGTTTCATCTTGGAAATAAGTTCTTAAACAATATCTGCTCTTGAGACTAACTGCATTCAAAACATGCCCAAATGGCCATTAAGACTGAATAGACATTGTTTAGATATAAACCAGATTGTACATGTGAACTATAATTTAATGACCATGTTATGCTACATACTATTAAAATGAACTTATTTTTGCCCCCACATCAACTACTACTGTCTTTCATTATTATAGGTCAAATTGGTCAATATACGGAATGATGACATCACAGATGGAAACCCAAAACTAACACTTGGTCTGATCTGGACCATCATCCTTCATTTCCAGGTAAATTATTTTGCTTTCTTTTTCATTCTCTTCCAGTCTGAGTTTTGCCATGTAGTGGCAATACAAATTGCTGCTATTTATCCAACAGTTCCTCTTTCCTCAGTGAGTTTCACATGTCTGCAGCAAGTGGGAGTGTGTAATTAAGTCACAGGCAAGAATGAGTGACAGGGTCAAGTGCCCAGAGAACTCTGAGCTTAAGCCTTTCACTTTGTGGATATGCTTGGACTATAGTGCAGATGAGAGGATTGTGTCTGATGAGAGTAAATGGCTGTAAGGCAGATCTGGAGGTATCTTGGATGCTTTACAAACACTTACCCTTATGAGATGTGCCTTCTGAACGTGCTGGTGAAAAGGTAGATCATGTCCTGTGTAGATCATTCCAGTAGAGGGCATTGTTGCTTTTAAAAGTGGGACTGCGTCACAAGGTGACACAGGAAGCTGGTTGCCATGGTGATTGTATTATAGGACTCTGCAGATGCGTCAGGGAACATGATGCAGCAGAAGGGGTATAGGACGAGGAGATTGGATTTTAGGACATAGTTGGGAATGGAAAATCCCGTGGATTGATGGAAGGAGAGTGAGCAGTGTGTGCTGGTGAATAAAAATGAGAGACTGAGATGTCAGAGTCTTGGATGCACTACTGGACATAGTGGGGCAGATTAGCCTGTCCTGAAATAAAATATGAACTCCTCTTGGCTCTGCATCAAGACTGCAACTGAACCTTATGGCATCAATTTAAAAATGGTTTTGCATCCAATTTGTATATTTACAAGGTTCAGTAGACATACTTTGGCTCTCATTGGATACAGGCTTCACTGAAAAATTAATCCTGAGTATCCTACTTTTGGAACTTATAACCTAAAGGCTTCATCATCATGAGGCCAATCATCTTGTGTCTCTCACTGAATTTAGGACATGTCCCCAGGAAACTGCTGCAATTTAGGCTAAGTTTTCCATTGTGGTGTGTCCTAGTCATTAGCACCTGTATTTCTGTGTTGAAATGTTGACTGTTTGCTTTAGATCATAGCCTCAAGCTCACTCTTGGTCAACCTCATTGAGACAGGACTTGCTGGTCACTGCAAACATTTGGTGGATGATTTTGTGAGAAGTGCAGTATTCTCAGAGGGCCTGTTTATATTAGGTTGTTGATAGTCTGCTGAAGTGTTCTGGAAGAAACATCTAAACAATGCAGAATAGTGACAGTGCAAGCAGGTCAGTCATCAGGTGGCTCCCAGAAGTGCCAGACATCCAGAAAGACACTGTTCCTGTTGCTTAGAGGTTGAAGGAGAGACCTTATTGCTGTATCTTGCGGGACATATTTACAACCATTTTAGAGAAAGCTTGTTTTATGTTGCTAAATAGGTGAGGCACTTAGTAATTCATTCTTCACCTATCCAACAGTGCTTTCATATTTTTTTGCTTCTGCGTTTTTATTCGGCAGCGGTCATAACATACTCTTTTCATCATTCTCTTGTTTACTTATTTTTCTTTTTATGCTATACTGTTGAAAAAATGTGCTTTTCTGTAATGGAGCCTTTGAGAAAACATGATATGGCAATTTGTAACAGAGACCGCTAAAGGTCCTTAACACTTTTCTATTTGTGTGCGCGTATGTGTGTGTAAAGCTCTGAGCTCACAAGAGCAAGAACAAGTGAGGGAGGGTGATAGGATGGGAGCAGATAGGAGGAGAGAGCGCTGGGAGGGAGGGACGGAGGGACAGAGGAAGGGCGGGAGGGAGCTACAGCAGCAGCAGTATGTTATACGATGTGCGAGGCTGCAGCAGACTGGCGATAAGACTTTCCTCTACGAGCGAGAGGGAGATCAGCTGAGCTACCCAGAGACAGCATGAGAAGACAAGGCAGAGTGTTGCTACCCTGGCTTTACTCGTTTTTAAAGGCCTTTGTAGCATCATCACGTAGAGACTCACATTTTTAGGATCACAGGATCACCCAACCCTGCCGGCATACCCCCTGCCTCTCTTACATCGACAGGCACCAGCATTCAGTCACAGCTCCAAATCAATCGGATCTACGAGGCTTAAGCAATGAAGCACTGCTTTCGAATCATCTACCCCTTTCTGCAGGCATCATGGAGCATCAGGTGCAGGGTCGAATCCCTCGTATTCCTCTGCACAGCACCTTTGTCACGGATTTAGGCTGCCAGTGCAGTTCCACCGCTGCTCTAATTAGAGTTCCCATCCAGTGAAGTCAGCAGTACCAGGGAGTGGTGTTCTGTCTGCCTGCAAACGAGAACATCTTCAATGGAGAGACAAAGAGGAGAGGAGAATCCCAAACTAAAGTTGACAGATTGCATCTGCTGTTTCAAAGGATTAGTCATGGCCACAGTCACCAGCGTTTGGGGATAGTCAGTTTGGCATGTATAAATGCATTTTTGAGGATGTGTGTAGCACCTTGACTCAGCAATTTTCTCCAAGATTAATCCACTGCATGTTTTCTCTCTTGGTCCATGTGATCTCGGTGGCAGTGGATGCAATATACTGCGCTCCCTCCTCCCCTACCTTCTCTATATTTTCTGGAGACTGATCTAATGTTACACACCCCTGGAATCCCATGTAAATGTACACAATGGACCATTGGATTTAAGATACTTTTCTGTGATTGGATCTCAACGACAGTTCTGAGGATTTGCCAAGGCAGTCACTTTGCCCAGTAGCAGCTGATCTGCGACCTGATGCACTGTATAGTTAAACGGTTTTATATTGGAGTACTGTTACAATTACTGTACTGTTGTTACAACCACCATTGTTCTGACAGCTTACCAGTAAAACAGTGATTAATACACAGTAGAATCTGGTGAAGAAGAGCATTTATATTACGTCCTGAATCCAAATCTTAATCTGAATCAGAGGGTTTGCTGGCAGTGGACCAATTTATTTCTAAACTGGGTCTCTTTTTTAGTGACTTTGTACTCATGAGGAATATTAGCAGGATGATGATGTGTGTAAGACAACAGTGTTGTTCAAAAGTTTTTTCTGATGTTCGACACGTAACCTACAAAATTGCTTGGAAGGACCTATTTTACATCTGGTTTACTTCATTATAACTCCACATCTGGTCCACATCAGTGATGGGAAATGACAACAAAAATCCATACTGATGCACTGGAATGTTCATAAGAAAAGTAGCCATACTCAGTACTGGTGTCCTTGATGTTTGCCTGGATGCTGTGATTCTTCATACTTTTTTGAGTTAAGAGTTGAGCTCAGCACTCCCTGTCCTGGACTAACAGGCACAGTAATGGCAGATGTGCTGCCAACTTGTGGTATTTCAACCCAAACCATCTGCCCCTCGTCTTAGTGCTGTCTTGTCTCTGCTGCATCTCATCAACTAGTTACTACTCTTGAGTTTTTTAAACAGTTGCCACTTGTTTCTATTGTCATTCAAGTTCTTAACGTCCTCCGTTAGAAATGGGGAGCTCACTTGGTTGCGTAAAACAGCCCAGAGGAGCAGGACAAAGCGATGCCCCTCCTCTGTCGTCCAAAAGAAAACGACGCTTCAAACTAAAACGCAGCACGAAACAAGTACAGGAAGGTGCTGAGGCCATGAAGGAGGAAATAACTGGGAATGCTTCAGTCAAACCAGAATTTAGCCCGACTGTGTCTGCTACCCAGGAGGTCTTGGTACCTGGGGCAGCCCCTATCATAGGTAGTATGGGAACACTCCGAGGAAGCCGTGTGGCTATTCTATCCCCTGATCCTAGTCCAGCTTGGATGGGAACATTTCATCATGGGTCAGGAACACAACTGTGTGAAAAATCACAAACTGAGGCTAACCTTGGCAACACCACACCTGGAGGAGGTAGAGTTTGCCGGGTCCAAGGACGGATTCAGGGTGTGCTAGAGAGACCCTGTCTTCTAAGTGCAAAAAGGGAAGACATTGAGCCAGAGGAAGAGCATGAATGCCCCTCAAAGGAACATTTGGTCAACGATCCTTTAGAAACTGAACAGAAAGGAATAGTTCACATTCGTGAAGTGGATGGCAGGCTTTGTGTTGTTCGTACTGTCTACCCAAAGGACTATGGGTCACCTTTGTGGCACACCAGTGGAGTAAAGGTGCATTCTGATCCACATGCTCCATCTCCTATTACTGGAGACATTCAAAAAGTGCAGCTGCAAGAAGGAGAGAGGCGACCATTCCTGGACTCAGGCATCATCAAGCCATCAGTTGGTCAGCCAGGGATAAGATTTTTGTCAGATAGCCAAACTCAGGGTGCAGAAATCAGCACTAGTCCTTTGCTGGACCCCCAGACCTCAGGTTATGCCAGTGATGTGCCTCTCACTTCTACAGAGACGGGTGGTGCTGGCCATACAGACTGGGGAAGCTCTTCTGATGTGTTTAATTCTTTACCATTGGAGAGTCCCATCTCTCCACCAGAGAAACCATCACCCCCCCTCTTAGCGGTGAGAAACTCTCACTCTTTCTTTTACTGTATCAAGATACAGCAGTTGTTTACAGAGCATCTCATAGGTGGTTTTTGAAAGTGACGACTTTTAAGAATTCTTAAAATGGTTTGTGTTCCCAAATTTAGTAGCATATGGTTTGTTGCTGCGTATATCATGAAGCAGATCTCTCCACCCCCTTCCTGACCTTGTCCAATAAGCCTAATCATCACAGAGCAGCTTTTAACTTTCTTACTTTGTCATTTCTTTTCTCATTCTTCATCCATACAGCATGTGATTGTCTGGTGTTATCTTAAATGTGAGCATTACTGACGTGGCCAGATATCAACAGATGGTTTAGGTTTAAATGCATACCCTTTGTCATTATGAGCTTGAGGCATATGACCTAGTTCTCATTGTTCTTACTTTATCATCTACTTGCACTGAGGTAATTAAAGTTCTCAGGAGTAGGAATGCATAGCCTTGGTGTTGTTCATTAAATAATGCTTTCTTATAATTTGTGTGAAGATGAAGGAAGCTACAGGTGTTGGTTATTATTATTATTATTATGGGAGCCCTCCTGCTGAGGAGTTCCATTTAACCAGTGCGGGAAGAATGAACTGAATACGTGTTCCTACCACAACATCAGTTCTATCCTTGGATGCCACCAGTATAAATTGTGTCTTAGGGTGTACTCAAACTACACAGTCTGTGCCATGCCCAAGCGTGTTTGACCACCAAAGTCTGTTTTTATTTTACTAGTGTAATTGCTCCATACTGTGCCCTGTCATGGTGTGCAGTATTGTGCCTCAGGGCTGCTTGAAGAGGTGGGCTCAGGCACAGTACATAATAGTTTGATTGCTGACCATGCCCAAGCATGTAATAAAGTTAGCTGCCTCTGTTAAAAAAACAAAACAAAAAAAACCTTCCTATTCGTGTGGCATGTAAATCTCTGCATTGCATAATCAATAAATCTATAAAGTGTATGAGAGGACTGTGTAAGTGCACTCAAAGCAACTAAAAAAAGCCACAATGTAAGTATCAAGTTAATCACGTTAATTTGTGCTGTGTAAGCATAGCTTTCTCCAACCACAAATCTTGCATCGTGATGTCTGCTCAGACAAAATGTTTAAGCTCAGTGTGAGCATCGGTTATCAGGGTGGAAGACACTTGTGTTCTAGCACTCCACAGGCAACCATAAAAATGAGTTCTGCTGTATATGGTGTAGATTAGTAAACCTTAGCCTGATGGGGTTTCTCCTGAATGTCTGTCTGCATATCATATAAGTAAAGATGGATTTGAAATGTGCATTACTCAGGTCAACTTCTTGCAGACTTTTCACAGTAATATCACAGTTTCTTTTTTAGAAAAAACAGTCCATGCCAGGTTTGATTTGAACACGCACTTTTGCATTTGAAACAGCTCATGAAAACTCTCAAATAACAAGGGAAGTCCATCAAAAGTTTTTGTGGTTTCATTTAAGTAAGGAAAGTGCAGTTTTAGTTTGTGTCTACAGTGCCTGCAATACTTCTGCCTTTCACCTCCGTTAGCTGAACTCGTTTGTCTCCAAGGTAAAAATACAGTACTAAATAACACTTTAAAAAAATTATTTCATATATTTTGTTATGCATTGGTAAATTATACGTGTAGGTATCTTAATTAGAAACATGTATTTCATAATTTTGGATGCTTTGTGGATGTTTCACTGGGCTGGAACGGATTAAATCTATTTGTTATTTTAAATGGGAGAAATTTGTTTGTTATACGAGTTGACTGACTTACAAGTTCGGTTACAGAACGAATTAAACTCGTATCTCAAGGTACCACTGTACATATATTCAACGGAACGAAACGCGAACGTGTGGATTTTTCAGCGAATAACAAGTAGATAAGTTACAGAGAAACTTCTGCAATTGAGTGAATTCGTGAATGCAGAACCGTGATTACAGGGGTCCACTGTACATGCAATATTCTTCACACTTGGATCAGGAAGTTGGCAGTGATTTTTTTAATACACTGAGATATTATTAAATACTTTATTACAAAATAAGCTATATGTTAATGATCTTGCCAAGGTGTAGTATAATGCAAGTGTTTTAAACATGCATGTAAACATGCACTACCAACTGTTCAGCACTCACACTGCGTGATGTAGGGAGTCGTGGCGAGAGTGATGAGTGCTTAGACTCGCAGTGTGGAAAAGCTGCGGTTGTGATTATGTTTAATACAGGTGTATTAATATCATATTTACAGTATATCCTCCTGAGACCCGGCCATTCATTTATGTCCTTTATAAGGGACATTTGAACTGAAATTGTACGACACTTCTTCCGTCGGTTCTCAGATATATATTAACCTCCTTGATTTAGGATAAATTCAACTTAGAAAGGTTTTGTTAGAATGTATCCCCATCGTAAATCAGGGAATACCTGTACAAGGTCTGTGTTGATAACGGTCATATAAAATGTATTACTGAATTTGAAAATATATACAGTCTGAGCAAATTTAATTTTGATCCAGTGTTTCAGGATGGAATTGACTCAGATGTTAGTGTTTTTAATTGAAGCCTATAGTATAGGGAGTCAGTAGTGTAGGTAAAACAGAATTCCAGCAGTTGATTTCTAGTGTGAAGCCTTACATTGATTCCCTGCAGGTTTGTGCTCTGCTAAATAGAATAACTTGTTTAGGGCACTACTTGTGTTTAATATCTGTTTGTGAAACCTGTTTTTTTTTTCTTTTATTTCACCATGTAATAGCAAAAAGCTGTTTTCACTCAGTAAAGTCATGATGTGGCATTGTGTTTATTCAAACATGAGAGCCCTGTTTAAAGATCTTAATATTATTGTATACCAAATTTGAGCAGAATAATCTGTTGCCTTGTTGTCTGAAATCTGTGGTGTTCTTTCTGTTCTGTTCTTGTTTTGCGTTTCCATGCTGGCTGTAGAGAAACAAGTGAAGTGATTGAGAGAACGATGACGGTGGAATACAGATTGTGAGCCAGGCACAGGCTGATACATCTTGTCTTCTTAAAATGGTTAATGATTTGGAAAAGGGATCAAAACAATAAAAGGAGAGAAGAAATATGGCCTTGTAAATCACAGAATGAGGGATTAACATTAAAAGTTGTCCCTGAGGGAAAACAAAGCATGTGATGAAGATGAGAAAGCTAAAGTGATGGTTAGGAAATGGCTGGCTAAGTATAGAGAGAAATATGGGCTGTTTAAATGCACGGCACCTAATATGATGGACAGGCTTTAATAGGGCTGAAGTGAAATGCATTTTAGGTACTTCAGACTCTGGATGGGTCTGAAACATTGCGTAATGAACATGGGTATTGTATTTTCGGGACTATAAGGCGCACTGGTTTATAAAGCATAGTATCAATGAATGGATCTAATTCCATATATAAGGCGCACTGGATTATAAGGCGCGCTCAGAGAAACAAAACAGTCAGATAAATCGAACTTTATTCAACTCATTCACATTAACTCTCAATATTGTTCAGTTGTAAGATA
The DNA here is from genome assembly GCA_033118015.1 of Loricariichthys derbyi. Classification (NCBI taxonomy): domain Eukaryota; kingdom Metazoa; phylum Chordata; class Actinopteri; order Siluriformes; family Loricariidae; genus Loricariichthys; species Loricariichthys derbyi. The sequence continues at coordinate 1,459,553 of JAVSBU010000083.1, read as the reverse complement.
AAATACAAAAAAACCCCAAAAAAAACAATACACTCACCTTTTCAGTTCATTCCTAATCCATAAATCCATTAAATCCATTATTCTCAGTGTCTGAGGTAAATAGTTGCGCGATTTCAGCATCAATACACGTCCATATCTGGATCTTCATGTTGCAGCTTGTCTGGATCGCTCTTGTTATTATCCAAGTCTCATTGCTATAACTTATTTGTTTAGTGATGATTCAGCCCTTCAGGAGAGTTTGAACAGAGTCCAATAGAGACTGTAGAGATGCTTCGACCCGCTGTTCTCTGTTCCATAACGTCCTCTGACTGTGACCATCATGTTTTGTTTCCTCTGAAACTCTGGTCTTAATTTCAATCTGTAGAGTAAAAACCTCCAGCAAACCATTCCACTTCCACACCATTGATTAATTAATGTTTCAATTTCTCACAGCTGTTCTATTTCCATGTTCTATTATGTACCTTATAGCCTTGAGTTTGAAATCCACTTCGTAAGCATGTCTCTTAATGGACGCCATTTTGAGTTCATAACAAGCACCCTGACTCTTGTTACCGTAATGCTCCTAAAATCCATAAAGCACTTCAGCTTTGTTGCTTACCAAAGCCATTCTAAAACATTTTGACAGATTTTTGAGCAAAGTGTTCCACATAAAATCGGTCAGTAAACACAACCAGAATCCATACATAAGGCACCGGATTATAAATCGCACTGACGAGTTCTGATGAAATTTAAGGATTTTAAATGCGCCTTATAGTGCGGAAAATATGTTAAATAAATTTCATTGTGGATGAAATTCATGAATGAATGCTGGTAAATATTCTAAGGGAGAGAAGTGAATCCTGGCAGGGCCATGCCAGCAATAAAAGGTGACAAAGAATAAATGAGAATTACTGTTGGTAGGCTGTCTAGAGATAATTGATTAAACAACTGTGTATTTTAAAATTGTAATCCTTTAATATGGGTGCTGCTAGTTTTAAGTGCATTGCTACTCTGAGCATAGAGTAATTGTTTCATTCTGCATTTTGTCATTAGAAGCAACTTTGATCCATTTTGCTGCTGACCATTCAAAGGGCAACCAGTGTGAAGAATCTGGTCAATGTTAATAATAAGTAAATGAATGTAGGGAAAACATTGCAGCATTTTGGCTATTTAGCCAATAGTAATACACAACAGTATCCCATATTGCTAAGCAGATCTAAAATATCGTGTTTGGACAATGTCCATATCACATAACGAGCGTTTTTACAGAACATATTGCGGATATTAAATGATGCTGTAATACATTGGAAAGGTTTCACATTCATTCGAATACACTGATCCATATCAACCTGCAGCAGTTCTAATGTGTCAGGTCAGTGCATTACAATTTTAAACATTAACCTGGACACTACTAAGCAGGAAAATATTGCATGTTGACTTAACAGTATGACAGAGCAATTTGTTTTGCACACATCATGATATCAATGACATATTGATAAGATTGTTTGTACTCCTTTTTTTGTCTTAAATTTTCATAATTTTTATACCTGCCTGCACATCCAAGTAAAAGTAAGTGTGGTCAGAGTCTTATAGATTTGCTCTGACCAATTCTCACATGGTGAGAAAACTGTTTCTGTCTGGAAGTATGGCTTTTAGCATTTTAAGATAAAGAACACTGCAATAGAAGGTCATTACCAGGTCATTCTGGAGTCTGCAGAACATTTCATATTTTTGTCAGAACACTTGATGCTATTTTTGAGCACTAAGTTGCTATGAATTTTATCAGTATGATTTGCACATTTATTGCTTTATCTTGATTTATAGTATCACTCTGCAGTATAGGAATGAAAATAATCTCTACCCTCCTTAACAGATTTCAGAGATTTATGTGAGTGGTGAGTCAGGGGACTTGACAGCCAAGGAGAAGCTTTTACTGTGGACTCAGCAAGCCACAGAGGGCTACCCTGGTCTGCGCTGTGTCAATTTCTCCTCTAGCTGGAGCGATGGCCGCATGTTCAACGCCCTGTTGCACCGATATAGGTAAACACAAGCACACAGGGTCATTAGGAGATTGTTGCAAAATCTTTCTATTATTACTGTGACAGGAAAAAAAAAAGGTCGGCCGCAGAGCAGCAGGATGCTGAGTTCACCAAGGGACTAAGCATTTTGCTTTTGCTTTTCACTTTTAATACATTTAATACAGGAAGTTACAGGACATTTTTCAACACCAATATAAAATAGCCTTTGTGTTACTGATTTTGCCCAACTGTACATTAACGTTAATGTTTTAAGCATTAAAAAATAGGCTCTGCTATTACAAAGTAGAAGCTATATTAAAATCCTCAGTTTATGATAAATGTACCTTATGATGGATTTGTTGGAGTGTATCCCCCTGTACAGTACAGCTCCATTAATGCATAGAATGCCCTATACAGTGTGTTTCAGGGGGCTTGGAACAGTTTAATTCGATTTATATTATACCTTTTGGAGAAATCAACTCAGTACTTGCCATTTTTTGGTTCTTGAAAAACCTTCAGCAACAAAGTGTACAAATGTACCAATGTAGCTGGAAATCCTTGGGTTTTGATCCAGAATCCAATCAACATCATTATTATATAACTGTTTGACGTGGATGAAATCCTCCCACATCAGTGTTCATAGCTCTTTTCATTCGACCATTCAGGCCAGACCTGATTGACATGGAATTGGTGGCACAGCAAAGTAACCGTGACAACCTGGAACAAGCCTTTGAGATCGCCGAATCTCTAGGGGTGACGCGACTTCTGGATGCCGAAGGTGATTTTCAGTTTGTCTCGCCAGTCTTTGTCTTAATAAACTTTATCTGCTCATTAATATTCATTTACTCTATCCCTCCCCCAAACTAGACGTGGATGTGCCATCACCTGATGAGAAATCAGTAATCACCTACGTGTCCTCAATCTATGATGCCTTTCCCAAGATCCCAGAGGGAGGAGAAGGAATCAGACCACATGTATGCACTTTGCTACTCATTTCCATACACACCCAATCTTTCCTTCTCATTTACACTGACAGACATAACATTATTCTCTACGCTCATCATCCATTTTATCAGCTTTCACTTACCATGTAGGTGTACTTTGTAGTGCTGCTCTGTATATTTTTTAGTCCTCCTTCACTGTGCTGTTCAGTGGTCAGGACCCCCACAGAGCCGGTATTAGCAGATCAGATACAATGCAAATGATGGAGTTCTTGAGCTCTGTGTACTCTTAGACACACATACTTTGATGGTTCATCTTGTAGATATAAAGTCAGAGACAGTAGCTCATCTGATCTAATCATTTTATAGTGCTTTGAATAAGGGCCATTGAATAAGGGGACTAACCAAGCAGAGCTGATAAAATGGACAGTGAGCAGAGACAGGGGGAGGTGGTTGTAATGCTTTGCCTAACTGGTCATGTTATTTCCAGGAGGTCGACCAGCGTTGGGCGGAGTATCAGTCACGTTTCTCCTCATTGCTTCAGTGGACGAGGCAGCACACGACCATCATGGTCAACAAGAGCTTTCCACAGAACCCTGTTGAGCTCAAAGTGAGTGTGTTCTGATTGTTAATTAGATTAATTCTTATTAAGTGGTTATGATGCTAAACAAATATATTGTAATGGTTATAGTGAAGGTTATATTTTGTCATCTATGACATGTTCTACACGATACTTAATACAATCTAATCATCCCCAAAAGATCACCTTACCTGTTCCAACAGCCTTTACTCTTCTAAAAGGTCTTTCCACTAGATTTTGGAACATAATTTTAGGATACCTAGAATCATTCACATACAGACAAAAATAAGTCATCTGATGAGATAACACATTTCCGATCATGAACAGAGTTATTTTTTTGTCTTTTTCACTCACTGTAAACAGCAAACTTTTGAGCAGAAGTGAGCAAAGTCTTCTTGTTTCCCACTCTGTTGTATATGTTCATGATATGCAGTTCTTTGTGGAGTGTTCTTTCAGAAAATGGTTGTAAAGGGCCTGCATTGACTTCTAGAAGCAATTATTGCCTGTAATTGAACATGTCAACCGTCCCTGTCCGTCAGTATTGTCTTTCGGCTGTAATTCTTATGTAATTTCACGTAGACTGGAACTTTTTTCACTGCTGGTAGATCTATCTGACCATATGCTTTGAAACACCTGCAAATTCAGCTACTTCCTTCACGGTATTGCCTTTGGCATGCTCAAACGCAATCACTCCTTTTTACAAATCTTTAAGATCTGCTTTGAGTTCCATTTTCCAAACATCGAGTGAGACATTCACTGCACTGTATGTTGTTTAAGGTGCTGTCACGGTGCCAAAAATTGTTAGTTGCGACCTTAGTTTTACTTGCGGCGAAAAAAATTGGATATTCACGATACGGTCAGCATTTTTGTACTTCAGACGTTCATACATCTGTACATGTTCGCATAATTCGCAATAGCAAATCATTTCGGCCCCTCAAATTTTGAGGTTACTCAGGATTGTACTGCGGAAGACATTCCGTTCTGATGCCTGAATACGGCCGCCATTCTGTCACAACACAGCCGGCACATTAACGTTTTGCAGTCGCTTATTACGTGTAATATGCTCAAACATTTGTGAATAAGCCTGCACAATCACCTATTTGATTCTGCGCTCGGTGAGGGCAGTGCCTTCTAATACATCATACAATAATGATATGCATAACTAGATAAATATATTCAGGTGAGAGAGCTTCCTAGAGTTTAATCCTACAGTACCGTACTGTTTTTATATGTATTATAGGCTATTTTTCTGCAATTTCCCCCAAGGGGACACTGTGGCGTAGTGGTAACATTCTTGCTTATTGTGTGGGAGACCGGGGTTCAAATCCCAGATGAACTCTGCTTTTCTTCCAGACTTTAAAAAACACTTTTGTTTATATACGTTTATGTATATCATTATTGTATAATGTATTAG
>JAVSBU010000083.1:1434911-1445833 GCA_033118015.1 Loricariichthys derbyi | reverse complement strand
ATAGTTTTGATGCCTTCAGTGAGAATCTACAATGTAAATAGTCATGAAAATAAAGAAAACGCATTGAATGGAAGGTATGTCCAAACTTTTGGCCTGTACTGTATATAAATATAGATTTGATATACAAGGTAACAAGAAAATTAGTCGTGTGTGTATATATACTTGTACTTGGGTTGGGCTGATTTAGCATAATCATTTAACCTAATGCATGTCTTTGGACTTTGGGAGAAAACCGGAGCACCAGGAGTAAACCCACGTGGACACGGGAGGACATGCAATCTCCACACAGAAAGGACCCAGGCCGCTTCACCTGGGAACAAACCCAGGACCACCTTGGTGTGAGGCAGTGGTGCGAGCCACGAGCCATCATGCCGTGCAGTAATTAGAGTTCAGTACAGCACTGGATATTGTAGCATCTTACATCAGCATGCTGTACAGTATCTTTGCTGGTTTGAGTCTGTTTATGGCTACAACATCTGGAGTTAAAAGGTGGATTTTTACTTCCTGTTGTCATTAATTACAATTTTTAAGTTATAAAGTGAACCAATTGGATGGATATTAAATGGTGCATACCTGTATATTAAACTGAGCATGTCTTTATATTCATTTCTGGGCAGTCAATAGTAAAGCAATCACGTTTTGAACATGAACATTCATCCATAGCATCATTGTGGAAGTTTCAGTAGTATGTAGTTATAATTCATATTATAGTGTAATTCACTATCATGTGCAAAAAGTGAAGGTTGTTTGTGTACATACCATAAAGTGAGAGAACGGAGAGTTTGAATATCTGTACATGATTGTTAAAATGGTTTGCTAAATATTTGACAGAGGTGAATGTAGAGGCAACTATGCCTATATATACATACCTGTTTGAGTATGATGTATCCAGGTCACAGAGCATATATGTGTGTATGCTTGTGTGTGTGTGTATGTGTGATTATTGTCTGTCTTTGTCCTTCAAAACAGTAATATTGTGTGACACCTAATCAGCATTTTGCTTTAAAATCACTAACAGCTGCCGGGAAACAGATTTCCAAGTAATATTTAAATATGTAGTATTTAAATAGTATTTGAAAAGGTTTGAAGATGTTTTAGCTAGAGGGTAGTTTAAGTCTTAATTTGCACACTAGTGAGGTTCACACCTCATTAGCTGATGAATAAGATTACATACGTGAGCTATTGAACGTGAATAGTAATTTAATGTAAGGGAAAGTTTAGAGATCTCTTTCTGAGCCACATTATTTTGTAACTCGATGGAAAGTACAGGATAGCAAATTAAAATTAGGAGCTAGTTAGTCCTGGCAGCATCTCAGGCAGATGGAGTGTGGCATGCAGAACGCTAACATCCAGCTTCTCACCTTGTTGCACCTCAAACTGCCGAGCCGTCGGCCTGTCTGTGTGTATGCCTTTATGGAGCCAGCGGATACGGTAAGTAGTGCCTGCTTTCTCTCTTACCGTTGCTTTCTTTCTTACCTGTCCTGTTCTCAAAGGCATTTGTCTTCTGTATTATGTTTTGCTCTCTGTAAAGAGAAATTTTATAAAAAGCATAAAATGTGTGCAGTACTTGTGCAATAAGATGCTTCTCGCTTTGTAGCTGTACACATATTTCTTGCATTACTGTTTAATTTTCTTGTATTATTTAACTTTTGTGACCCATTTCCTTCTATGAGCTATGAAAACATAAATGATGATTTACTACCTAAAACCAGTTTGTTTTATTTTGCATGTTTTGTTTCTGGTTGTGTTGTATGTAGATTTTCACTACTCTAGTTTTAGTTCAAGTATCAAAAATTTAAAACAAACAGCTTTACTATTTGCTGTATTTTAGAAAAAAAAAGTTGCACTTTACTTACACTTTGAATTTCTTTTCTCAGGGCCATGAAACCATCGCTGGAGTAATCAATCTTGGTACTGTGGAAACATTCCCAGTTTTCCAGTCAGCACAGCGAGGTCTTATAGACCAAAAAACATGCCAAGTGCTCTTGGAAGCACAGCTTGTCACGGGTGGGCTGTTACATCCTGATTCCCCTCAGAGGCTTTCATTAGAAGAGGGTCTTGCCTCTGATCTAATTGACAGTTGCACCTACCATTCATTATTAGAAATGGAGAGTGCCCTAAATATTGTCCGGCAGTTTCAATTTGGTCAGTCAGTACCAGTTGCTGCAGCCATGGAGGTAGGTCACATAAAGGAGAACATTGGCCTTCGTATTCTGGAGCTGCAGATAAGAACAGGGGGATTTTGTGATTCCTCAAGTAATGAAATTCTAAGTCTTGAAAATGCCAGAGAAAGGGGCCTTATCTCAGTGGCTATTTACAATAAACTTTCTTCCCGTGTTAATCAGCAGGAGCTTATCGATCCAAATACAGCAGAAAAGCTGAGTTTGTCAGAATTTCAGCAACGGTGTGTTTTGAATCAGGAAACTGGCTTGTACCTGCTGCCAGTCAGTCAACAGTCAAGTGGTACCGTCTGCCTACGCTCTGGTATGAAAGTAGGCATTTTCCGGGCCATCCGCGAGGGACTGATTGACAGACAAGTCACAATTCGACTTCTGGAAGCTCAGTTGTTTGCAGGTGGAATTAGTGATCCGCGGTCAGGTCACCGACTGACAGTAGATGAAGCTGTGCGACATGGCATTATGGATCAGGACCTGGCCAGTGCCCTACTGACACACCAGTTACAGTCAGGAGGAATAATCGACCCAGTCATTGGAGAGCGCCTCGAGTTAGATGAAGCTGTCCAAAGGGACTTCCTCTCTCCACGCATGGCTCTAAGAGTGCTGGAATCTCTCTGGTCATTTAAGGGCATACTATGGCCAAAGTCAGGTGAGCTGCTTCCCATCGCTGTGGCTCTTCATCAGGGTGTCGTTTCACGGGAGCTTGCTCAGAAAGTTTTACGCAAACGACATTCTGTTGGTGCAGTTTACTGTCCAGAAAATGGTCAGTTGATCCCCCTCAGTAATGCTGAGAAGGTTTTGGGAATTGAAACAGTGGAGATTCTTAAACAGACACAGATTCCAGATGTCCTGCCAACCATGACTCATGCAGGGTCCCCACTGTTTTCTTCAGCTTCTGGCTCACACCAACGGCTTCAGTGTGATGCATCCGTTTTTGAGACCTCCAGACCACACGAGCAGGTTCAGGACTGCCTACTCTCTATCTTAATGGAGCACAGCTACATAAATGCCCATTCAGGAGAACGTCTGGTCGTGCTGGAACCTAACCTGGTAGAGTTTCTTACTGGAATTGAATCAGTAAAAGATCCAGTCACACACGAATCACAACTGAGAGAGCACTTTGACGACAGGCCAAGAAAAGACCCTGAGTATCAGTTGTCAGGACGTGAAATTGATCAGGAAAATGTTGAAGTTCAAAAGGCCTGGTTTCAAAGCTCAACTTCTGATGTGTCAAGAGATCATAAACAAGAAAAACATCATCGTTTAGAAGAGCATATGACAGATATTACTGATGATCTTTTTAAGGCTACCAGAATACAGTGTGTCCCAGAGGAAGCTGCAGATGTTTCTTCAAAAGAAGTAATTGACCCTGGTGGAGTGCTGATGAAGCTTCAAGATTCAGGCTCACACCTAGATGAAATACATCAAGAAAACAGGGCTCCACCTTCAATTATGCACACAAAAAAGGAAACAAGTATTGGCGTAGAAGCAGTAGGTCTGACTGGACCTGGTTCTGAGGCTATGATGATTCAAGCAGAAAAGTGTGTGACTACGAGAAATAAAGCAGAAAGCTTACCATCTGAAAAGGAATTGTTATACATTAGGAACTATGCTGGTAAAACAGGTTGTAAAAATACTACAGAAGGTTATCATCTTGATGAGACTGCCAGGGAAGACATTCAGGTCACACAAATGGAAGATTCAGATACAAGTAATGACATGTCAAATCAAAACGGAACTGATAGAAATATAGAGAGTTTGGACTCCTTAAAAATTGAAAGGATTTCAGTGGAAAATGCTAAAGATGGAGAAATTGATCGCATGGCAAAGGAGTTAAGGCAAGGGGGTCTCTTGAAGGTGGGAACCAAGACGTTGTTGCTGGATAAGGCTATATCCCAGGGGCTCCTTCCAGGACATACTGCTGTCAAAGTAATGTTGAACACAGGACTTTTTGGTGGTTTCCTGGATATGCAAGCATGTGAGTCACTGAACGCTGATGATGTAATGCAGAAAGGCCTACTGGATGAAAAGTTAATGGCCAGTGTTTTGCATTCAGAGAAGGCTATTTCTGGTGTGGTTGATGTGGAACATGGTCAAACGTACACGCTAAATGATGCTGCTAAGGCAGGACTAATGGATTCAGAAACAGTAGTCCGTCTTCTTGAGGCCCAGGTTGTCTCTGGGGGAATTGTTCACCTTCAGCAAGGCAAGAAACTTTCAGTAAGCCATGCAGCCAAACTTGGTCTTATAGAGGAAGACCAAAAAGAGGAACTGCTTTCACTGGAGAACTCATGCAATGGAAAGAGCTTTGATTCACATGCCTTACAAAAAAAGTTAAAACTTCAACTTCAAATGGATGGCATAATTGACACCAAAACAAAACAGCCTGTACCTCTACAAGAAGCCATTGAAAAGGGCATTGTTGGCCATGAAGAAGCCCAGCAGATCCTTTTGCAACAGGTGGCTGAAGGCGGAATTGTGCATCATGGGTCTGGTATTCGCCTCAGTGTAACTGATGCGGCTGAGCAAGGTCTCATTGATAAATCATTTGTACCAAAGTTAGAGGAGTTTGAGAAGTCCTGTCAAAGACAGAATCCTTCTAGTTTAGATTCAAAGACTGTCTTTCTCCAGGCATCTACAGGCTTCATTTATGATGGTGCATCGAAGTGCAAGCATACATTAACTGAAGCTGTTTCTTATGGTCTAATTGATGAAGACACTGCAAATAAAGCTATGACCTTGCCCAGTGTAAAATCTAGTGTTTTGGACCCTCACAATGCTCAGGTCACACCACACTCTGAACTCATAAAGCAGGGCAAGATTGACATTGAGACAGGTTTGCGATTCCTTGAAGTGAGACCATTCAGAGGTATTCCAAACAAACAAAGCGGTGATATGATGACTGTGCTACAGGCTGTGAGGTGTGGCCAAGTCGATCCTATTCCAGCACTCAGAGTATTACAGAGCCAAGCAGATTCTGGAGGAATCATTGATATTTCAACTAGAAAACAAGTAAGTCTAAGTGAGGCTGTTGATAAAGGTCTCCTTGAAAAAGATGTTGCAATCGTCATTGCCAAAAATCAATTTTTGAAAGGAGGACTGCTTAGCCCTGTAACAGGTCAGAGAATATCACGCCTTGAAGAGGCTGTTCAAGAGGGCCTCATATCTGAAGAAATGGCTGCAGAATTTTTGCTCAGTGGGTGGCTGCAAAACTTAGGTTCTTTGGATGAACCCAGTATTGAGAAGGACAGCTCTGTAATGGTGGGATCAACAAAAACATTTAGATCGGAACCCCACAACGTGATAAAGCCAGTTAGCTCTGCAGTAATGGATCCAGAGAGCACAGAAATGAATACAGCAATTCTTGGTGACACAGATAAGACTTCAGATCATCATAAAGATAATTTTAAAGCTGCTTTAGATGAACAACTCCAGGCTCAACATTACTCACCATCTGAAGTGGAGGAGCAAAGGCGCATGGATGTTTCATCAAGTGAAGTGGGAAAGGGTGCTGATGTAACATTTGATGTACTAAGTCTGTTTGCTTTAAAGGCAGAAAGAAGATTACAGGAAGCCATTGAAGAATTTGGTCCTGAACAAAATGAAGATCTAGAACCCCAGGAACGGTTGGATAAAAATATTGTTGAGATTCAACAGCTTTCTGGGATCAAATCTGAAGACAAAAACACTAACATACATGTGCTAGACAATACTGCAGAGCCAAGTATTCAAATTGAATCAACAGTTCAATTACCAGTTATGACAACGAACACAAAACAGGAAGATTATGAGCAGAGCAGCTTTAGGTTTGTCCCAGACACCACTAAACTGTCACATCTTTCAGCTCAGTCTTTCGGTGACTCAAACAGTGAATCAACAAACAGGATCAGCAAGACAACAGAACTGCAGCTAATGTCAGATAAAGTGCTAATCTGTGAAGATGAAGAAAGTCATGGCAGTAGAAAGGTCACAACTACGTGTATGCTCGCAAAGGGGCAGAAGGTTGGGAAAAAACAAGGCAAAGGGAAAAATAAAAAGCAAAGCAGAACTGATACAGAAATCAATAACAGTTTGGAGAAAAGACCAGCAGATTCAAGTGTGGCATCACCTTTAGAAAGTACTGTTAGCAGTGAGAGAGAACTGTCCATTGATGAGAAGTCCACTGAACACGAGAAACAGGAGAGAATGGATGTGGAGGTTATAAAAACTCCATTGGTAAAAATGGCACTTAATGTAGACACCATTGCTGAACAAACTATAAAACAAGTTAAAAAAATTGAGCAAAAAACTGTCAAAGCAAATCTGATGGGTAAAAACATTTTGGTTACACCTGCAGAAGGTATTGAAAGCAACAACCTAAACGAAGTTGTGCGTCATCCTGTGACTCAAGATGTTAATGTGAAGACTCATGAGAATGTGACCAAGAAGGAAAGATATATTGAAGATATGAAATTAAGGAGCAAGATGAAAGTAGATTCACAGACTACAGATACTGCTGCAGTTCCACATGCAGAAAGCTCTGAGAACATGAGCGAAAACAAAGTAGATTTGGGCACTTTGAAAACTCCCAGTATGAAAGACGTTTCTACTGTAGCTGATAGTGTTAAGACTCAGAAATCTGTTAAGCTTGATCTGAAAGAAGATAAAGGGGAAAAAGTAGACACTGAGATTAAACAGACTACAGAGGCTTCATCACTTGAGGTCATTAAGTATAAACCTGGAAAAGTAGCTGCTGATGTAAAATCCAATGATGGGGGAATGATCAAATTTGACTTGGAAGTTCTACAACCTTCACAGATGACATCTATACAAGTCACTGAAAGCAACGTTAGAGAGGAATTGGTGGTAGTTCAGCACAAATCTGTTAAAGATGTGAATTTAGAAAAAGAGATCAAAGGTAGTCCGAAAGAGCGCTTATCTATTGGTAAGCCTGAAAAAGATGCTGGCACTGATCAAAGATGGGATGAAAAAGATGTGAAAGTAGATCAAGGTGACGGAGTGGGTTTAGAGGTTCAAAAGCTAGAATATGTATTAACTGATGAAAAAGCTGTTGATGGAAATCTAAGAAGTACTATCAGTAAAGATTTGGAAGCTGGACTAACTGCAGACATGAGAGAGATTTCATATGTAGAGAACATGAAGAAAAGACCTGGAAGAGTTATGGAGATTGATCAAAAATTTGTTGAAAAAGACTTGAAAATGGATCGAAAAGTTAAAGTAGAGTTGGAAGTTCAAAAACCCCCACACACAAGTGTGATGTCAACTACAGAGGTCACTAAGGACAGGGTTAAAAAGGAGATTTTAGACGGTGATCAAAAGTTCAGTGAATATGTGAGCATAAGCAGTGTTGACAGGGAAGACTTGGTGGTGCCTAGACAAACATCAGATATGAGAGTGGCTTCACCTTTAGAGTACATTATGGATGAGTTTGGAGATAACAGTGTAGATCAGAAAACTGTTGAAGATGATGTGAAAGATAGAAGTGTTGACGTACATTTTGAAGTTCCAAAAACTGCTTCTGTGATTGTACCTTCACCTGTAGAGTGCACAAAGAACAAGAGCAGTGAACACTCTTTAGTAACTGATCAAGCACCTGTTGATGTAGAAGTGGAGCAAGTTGTCAAAGTTGAGGTGTTAGAAACACCTGAAACAAATGAGGGCATGCAAGCATCTCTAGAGGAACTGAACCAGAGTACAGAGGTTGTAAAGTTTGTGGAAGTTATGCAATCTACTGAAAACATTCAAAGCATCAACGCATCAAAACAAACAAATGTACAGGATGACCTTAGCATTGATGAATCAAGTCAAAAGCCACATGAAGTTTTAAAAGATATTGAACCGATAGCATGTGATAAGGTCCTCGATATTTCAGAGGAACATGTTCCAGGACAATCTGATAAAAAGAGGAAGAAGAAAAGGAAGAATAAAAAGGCCAAGCAGCTGCTGGAGCAGGTTGTAAGTGAAGAAAATGGAAGAGAAGATTGCAAATCTGATAAGTCAGTGTACAAACCCCTGGAGGATAACGTACCATCCCAAACTGACAAGTTAAGTGTAACAAAAGAAGAAAGAATGGAACTATTTCATGAACCTAATAAGCTGGAGAAGGAAGCCCTTTTGATGAAAGCGAAGGAAAGCATTCTGAGGAAGGTCTTTGAACGTGGTGTCAGTGACAAGCAAGCTGCTGAAGAGTTGGAAGCTTTACGCCAAGGGCTTTGTAAAGAACATGTGACTCCTCGGGAGAAACTCAAAGGAAATGAGGAAAGTTTGGCACCGCTCGCAAGGGAAGATGAGACTGATGTGACAAAGCAAGTAGGTCAGGATCAGAAGCTGGTGACCGAGCACATTTTAATTAGCACCGACTCTGCCCGAAGTTTAAGTGAAACTGACTTTCCCAAAAGGCATGATGCAAGCAGCTTTCACAGTTCTGATGTTGCACCAGACAACTATAAGCAAAAACCAAGTAGCACTGTTGATCTGTCTGAACAGACTGGAAAGAGAACAACAACAGAGACTGAAATGTTGGGAACATCTGCAGTTTGTGACCAGTCATACTCTACTCTAACTGATAGTGGTGAGGAAAAAGACAAATCTGTCCCTGATCTCACCCTAGCCAAGGATTTGCCTGCTATACCAGAGAATGAAGCTGTGCAAACCACTGAAACTGAGATGGACACAATCAGCAAGGAGCTGCAGCACAATGTGACTAAGGATTGCACTTACATCGACAATAAAGCAAAAGATGAAACTTCCATTAAGGACTCCACTGAGTCAGGACTGTCTAATGCAGAGGATGACACAGAGACCTGGAAAGGGGATGATGAAGAATATCAAGAGGCTGGTGATGAAAAACCACTTCAGAAACAGAGGACATCCTCACAGATAAGCAAAGTAAGTGACTCAATTCACACACTTGCTTACTTTCCATACACATTTGGGCTATGTTCACACATACACGGTTGCGGCCGAGTTAACCGAGATTTGGCTTACCGAAACTTCCGAATTGTATTCTGGAGTGCTCCTGCAAAACCTGGATGCGTACGAATTAACCGGTGTTGGGTGTGGCCTAGACCGGGAAAAAATTCCCGTTTGCACAAAAAGTTTCAACATATTGAATAATTCCGGTAGTTTTTGCCGGAACCATAAATTACGTAATGATCATATAGACGACCTGGAAAGACGTGAGCCTGCCTGTCCTTCCGAAAGGCAACTGGCCTTTACTAAATGCTTACTGGATAACCGAAAGTCAACCGGTAGGTTAGGGTGATCAGATTTTCAAAGCTAAAAACCAGGACATTTAAATTTTACTAAAAATTAAAGTAAGGCATCCTTGCCAGTGACTTGATAAGTTTTTGTTGTGATGAAAGAGTAATTTTGTACATTACCTGACCAATATGACCAATAGGTGGCATTATATGACCATGTAAAGTAAAATGTGGCATTATGTCATGGACATGTGGTACACTGTTGTGCGTTTTAATTGGTCTATTTCCATTGCTATGACAACTTTGTGATTGACATACAAATAGCCCAAAGTCAATGAGTCCTATGTGCTGTAAGCCATTACATTGCATTATTTCTGCATGGCGATGTCCTAGGGGGCGGAGCTAAATTTGCATATTTTCCTGACCTTCCTAAATGCTACCCTTATATACGCATGGCTTACCTCCACATCCGTACTGTTTCACTTTTATATACCTTAATTCCGCCTTGACCTGATTATCAGCTTTACCGAAAATGAACCGCTTTATCCGTTTCCCTTCCGGCCTGGTTAATTGCAGGAAAAACCGTATAACCTGTCTATAAAAAAGGTTGACCTGCTTTGCCTGGACTCCACCTCATTTAACTGGGATTTTTGCAGGTAAAGCCGGAAAAGGCTTATCTCTGTTAACTCAGCCACAACCGTGTATGTGTGAACGTAGCATTAGTCCAGTTCAGGGTCACTGGGCAAAAGGGGTCAAAAATATCATTATCTACAAAAACAGTGTGCTGCAGAAAGTTTGGGATCCACTGCCCTACTTTATGGAACTGTGATGCAGTAGCTGTAACTCCTGCGCCCACTGATCCACCCTGACACAATTCTTAAACTCCATTATACTATAACCACTGTATGCAGTACTGGAAATTCACTTTCTAATTCATTCACATTTATCCTTCTCAGTCTTCACTGGTCCGTCAAGAATGTCTAGAACACGATCAACAAATTGTTGCGCTGCTCTCCATGGTCCGACACATAGAAGTACGCCTTAAGCAACAGCAGCAGCAATCCATGGGAAGGAGCCTTGTCACCCTTGATGATATTATTAGACAGACTGAGGTGAGCCCTGCTTTGTTAATTGTGCAGTACTGTATTACATTTTTCCCTGTCCCCCAGTTTTATTTCTGCTTATTCTAGTCAGGTTAACAAAACATTTCAGATCATTAATTAATCTAATTAGTAGGTTATTTAATTCTGGCTTTGATATAAGATGGGGATGATGAAGCATTAAGTTTTCCACACCCAGGGGATTCTAGGATCAGAGCTTTAGGTGGTGCTGAGCACCCAGTGAATCCCCACCATTCATAAAAAATCTCCCTGGGCGAAATTGCCGAAATATAGCGTATTATACATATAATAGGACTGGGCTCTAGGAAGCTCTCTCAATATATGTATGTATTTATATATATCAGTATTGTATAATGTATTTACAGTATATACAGAATGCACTGCCCACACCAAGTGCAGAATCAAATGGCTGCTTGATATAT
>JAVSBU010000083.1:1372274-1394893 GCA_033118015.1 Loricariichthys derbyi | reverse complement strand
GGACCTTCCTAAATGCTTAACCGCGATTTTTGCAGGTAAAACCGAAAATGGCTTATCTCGGTTAACTCGGGCGCAACCGTGTATGTGTGAACGGGGCTTTAGAAATTGATGTGTGGCTAACTAGGAATAAAATAGTTTGAGTATGAAAGTTTATCATTTTGTCTATACATGTGATTTCATTCTTCTTTCTTGTTTCCTCTTCCTCCTCCATGTCTGCTGGATTTATTGTAGTTCTTCCTTGGGAACCAGGTAAAGTGACTGGAGTGTTTGTGACACAGCCTCTGAAATCTGCTTTAGAGTTGGATAAAGATTAAAATGAGCTGTCATCATCTGTGCTGAATGTGGCACCAGGGGCCAGCCCATCCTACACAGTATTGGATGCTTTTTGGGGATATTTGTTCAAACCTCTTTAAGCCAAAGTTTGTTTTTTTTCTAGGCATTTCCTGTCTGGTTTGTAAGGCTTGCATAGCCATTACCCAACTATGCAGGGCATGCATCTGGGTCTACTTCCAACTCTTGAGCAGATAGCACAGGCTTTGTCCTTGTGTTTGTGATGGTGATGATTGCTAAAATTGTATTTAAAGGATCAAGAGATGAATAATGATTAACCGTGTGCAAGGTTTTCTTCTTTGGTGGTGGAGTGGATATATTTGGGGGAAGGGTATGCTTCATTTTGTGGTTTAATAAAATAATGTTCTATTATTCATTTAACTGCTATAAATCATTCCAAGTTCTTGAAATACTAAATGGTAAGTGTTGGAACTGTAGTAACACTATGGGACACTGGGCTGAGGTTGATTCTGAATCATCTAGAATAAAGCCTGTCATAATTATTACATGATCACAGTTATTTTAGGGATTGAAGACTATTTGAGGCTATAGAAATTACGGTACTCGGTAGATTCCTCAGTCATATTTTTATGTGAATATACTATTAATTAATGAAATTCTGGCAAGTTTTTACTAAAATTGTAGGTCAACAAAATGTGGTTTCGCCATAAATAGTACGCATTTAACCTCATGCTGCTTCAAAAAATTCAGTCAAAAGAACTAAGAACGATTTGTTCTATAATTGACTGAAAGTAATTTTCTAATGTGCATACAAATCCCTCCTGTAATGCTTGTGCTGTGAAATTGTTATAAAGTAATGAAATTAATTGCAGTTATTTGTTGTCAGCTAACGTTTAATAATTATAACAGGCCTGTAGAATGTAAAATGCATGTTTTTTGCATGTGTAAAGTATAATTTTTAATGAATATATGTGGATATATTTACGTATTATTCATCTTTTTGTATTACTATTTTTGTATTATTATTTTATATTTGTTCACTCTCTCTATACTTCTACTCCATTTATTTGTTTTCTTCATTTTCCAACATACACTCTTGCTTTCCTCTCTCAGTTTGGAGATTCACAGCAGCTGCGGTTGGTGCGGATCCTACGCAGCACAGTCATGGTGAGAGTAGGAGGTGGCTGGATGGCTTTAGATGAGTTTCTAGTCAAGAATGATCCTTGCAGAGGTGAGTCTTTATTTACAAAAGCCTGCATATACATACAGCAGGAACAGGAGGGTGTAAATGTACTTGAAGATTCTCCAGACATGTGCTGGATCTAAGTGTAGAGGTTCAGATGTCATTCATCTGCTTATCCACCTGTCATACTACTTTTATATTTCACTCTCTAAGAGTTTATATCCTCTGAAATTACTCTCCATTTCTTTGGTTCTTTCATATCTTGCTCTATCGTACCAATTCTTTATTCATTCTGTTATTTTTATATGCATGGCATATTTGTATTTGATCCCAATCTTTCTCACTCTTTGTTCTGTTTAAATCATAATGCATGATGCATGTTCCTTGGATCTCTCTCTCCCATCCCGCCCCCTCCCCTCTCTCTCTCTCTCTCTCTCTCTCTCTCTCTCTCTCTCTCTCTCTCTCTCTCTCTTCCTCTCTCCCCAGTGCAACATCCAGGACTTAAAATCCTTCGCTCCGACTCCCGCAGCTCCATATCATCTCGTATAGGTTGGGTTTTTCTCTCTTGATCGCT
Source organism: Loricariichthys derbyi (assembly GCA_033118015.1). Lineage (NCBI taxonomy): Eukaryota > Metazoa > Chordata > Actinopteri > Siluriformes > Loricariidae > Loricariichthys > Loricariichthys derbyi. Next base: position 1,392,845 of record JAVSBU010000083.1, on the reverse strand, counting down.
CTACCTCCTTCTCTTTTTGTTTTTGGATCTGTCCTGTTTTACTCATGGCTTTGGTTCCTGTGATGTGCTTGGTTTGCTGTGCAGTGCTTGTCAGACTGTACCACTGAACTAATCATCCTTCTTTAGCTCTCTGCTTGTATGTGGCTGTACCTTTTCTGGCATCAAGGCTGGACCATGTTCTAGTGCCCTGTTTCTGATCACATGTCGTGGTAAAGTTCAGCATATGGAGGTTATGGCTATATATATCTGAAGTTGTCTGTGTTGGCCTTTTACTATTGCACGTTTAAATCAGAGTTAACCTTTCCTGAGAGATAAATGGCAAGGACACAGTGATGACAACTGATGACAAATTATACCAAAAGAAAAAGAACATAAGAATATCAGTACACTACTGATCTCTGAATTAGTCACACCCATGTGATTGGAAAGCAAAATCAGATAGTGATCTTACAAATTTTGCGAATTAAACGTTCATATAGGTGGAGAAATATAGCACCATTTTCTATTTTTTCAATAAATATTTATTATTAGTTTTGTTTGGGTGTAAATTTAATTTACATGCAAATAAAATTGTCATGACTTATGGGAAACACATGGTACTGTACAGTGCAAGAGTCTTAGTTTTTGTTTTTTAGCTGTGTCATAATGATCGTATGTAATGATTTCTCATACAATCAGAAAATACAGGAAACTTGTATGCAGTACTAAAAAATCTGGAAAAATGCCTCTGTCTTACAGTGGCAAGTATTTATGACATCCCCTTAAATGGGAGTGTGGTAGCCTAGCGGTTAATGTATTGGACCAATGGACCAGAAGGTCCAGGGTTCAAACCCCACCTCTGCCAAGATCCTCCTGTTTGCCCTTAACCCACAATTGCTTGGATTGTAAGATTTTATAAAAAAAAATTGTAAGTTGCTCTAGATAAAGGCTAAATACCATAAATGTAAAAACCAAAAAAAAAAATGCAGCTTACAATATCAGCATCTGGTAGCTTCACTGGGATGCAGGTTTACCCTTCTACAGTCTAAACAAGCTTGGTCAGGAGTCTGTTTCTGTTTGTATCTTAGAGAGACAGAGACATAATTATATGTGTGAATAATTATTTGTAAAATAATTGTATATATACAATGTTCCCTCACTTATCGTGGGGGTTCCGTTCCAGACCCACCCGCGATAAGTGAATTTCCACGAAGTAGTGACGCTATGCTTGTTGTAGTAGTTATACAGTAAGTGCATTATTTTAAGTCTTTATAAACTCTTCCCACACTCTTATACATAACATTTTCCCATTCACTTAGTCCCAGGATGTTTTACAATCAAATTATATAGGGTAAAAATCTAACACCTAGTAGTTAGATCCGTTATATGCCCACACTGAATAATTCAGTTCGATTTTGGTGGGTATAAGGCATTTAGAAAAAATAAATTGGAGAAACCCCTCAGAGATTCCAAGTCATCAGACTGACAAGTTAATATGTTAATTTATGCTAATTTCCTTTGTCCCGTGATTTATCACGTGACTGGCGCGTGCTGTGAACAGAAAAAACATGGCGGAAATTGAAAAGCCCAGAGTACCGCATTTAACGCCAAAATCAAAACTACAGGCCACAGAAGCCAAGGCATATTGTTCGATTAACGGATGCCACATGGGCTAAATGGAATGAAGCAAAGTCGCTGTCGAAAATCATCAAACATGACGATTTCACTCAACATTTCGAGTTTTGTCTGTTTTCATGGTGAAACACATTTAAAGTGTAATTGACAAATCAAAAGACATTATTGGTCTTGTTTTATATCAAATACAACAAGTGTGTTTTAGACATGTCCAATAAGTATTTCAAAATAAGTGATAATACGTACGCTACTGACAGAATTGCTCACTGTGTCCATCATGTTTGGTGTCATGTGAACGAAAATAGCATATCACATGATGCTATGACATAGCACTCGCTAAATTTAGTAACATGGCAAACAAGCACATTAGTGCTTATAACCAGATTTTGTCAAATAAACGCATAAAATAAAGCAATTAATATCATAAATCATTAGAAGGTGTGTTTTACTCATATACGACATATTTTTAAAACATCCTGGGACTTTAATAACTTTTCCCATACTGTACATGTACCTTTTATAAAATGTCTACTTAAATGTTCATAAAATGTTTTAAACTATTTTACTTAAACCGCTTTTACTTAAATGTATAGACCGGGGTGATGCCTATACATTTAGGTAAAGGCGGAGTCTTTTATTTTGAAGTCTCACATGTAAGTGAAGTTAGATTAAAAAAAAGAAAGTATTTAAGTCAATATTAAATATAGATAACTTAAATATCAATTAGGTAATTAACCCAAATGAATAAACATTTTAGATGGTTATTTACACTGTATAATATGTACTACGCATGTGCAAAAATAGTTTAAATCGAGTACCACAAAACCCCGTGAAACAGCAAAAATACCACGATTAATATTTTACGTTAATATTTTTTGAAAATCCACAAAGTAGCGAAGGAACACTGTAAATACCATTGCTAAAACAAAACATCTAGTGGTGAACCAAGACTTTTGTACAGTACTGTATATGGATGCATTGAGCATTATGTAGTTTCGGTCTTGAGTATTATATATTTATAATTTGTTCCTTATATTACCAGTCTTGATCAGGTCACACACTTGATACCACTGATACCACGTAATCAGTGACCAATGGAAAAATATCGTCTGACAGTACAAAAACATGTGTTTATTTATAATACAACAGAGAGTGGTATGGGTATGCATATATGTATGTGTGTGTGTGGGTGTGAATGTGTGGGTTTACTTCATGTTGTCTCTTGTGTCTCTCAGTGACAGTCACCACTGGCTATTTCTGCTGCAGAGGTATCTCACTTTCCTCCTGCTGTCTCTCACACTGCTCGTTCATTTTGTCTGACAATCCCACTCTCATCTCCATTTTCAAGTTCTAAACCTGTTTATCTTGTCACTGCTCCGTCTTTGTGGATGGATATGGGTGTTGATGTATGAACATGTGGAGAAGTCTGTCCTGTGCCAGCTAACATCATGCTTCTCGGTTTCACTGACACAAGTCTGACTTTAGTGCTTTTCTGCGCCTCTCCGAGAATCACAAAACCAAAGTGCAAGAGCTGGGTGTGGCCTGCCAGAGTTTCTAATATTGCTTGAAGCATCTCTGAAAAGGGTTTGCTCATGGGGAACGAATTACAGACTGTACCTGGCTTATGGGGAATAAATTATATGGTGAACCACCAATTAACAGCTGGCCTGCCATCGCTTGAGTCCATGGAAAATGGGTTGTGTTACAGGCTTAGGATATCTAGTGACCTCGGTTATAGTGCACTGCTGCTATTGCACACAGCCATGTCGCCCTTTCCTCTTGTTTTCTCTCTCCCTTCTGTCATGTGTCCTCTCTCTCTCTGTCTCTCGCTGCCTCTGTACATTGCTGGCTGCTCTGTGCTGTTGGTGTGCTGAGGCTGCTATGGTCGGTATCTATTTTTTGTAGAATGCTTCTCCCTATTTTTATCTGGAGTGTAAGCTTGTATTAGACTTGTGCAATATAACAATGGAATTATCCTTACAAAATTCTAGCGCATTTAGAGACATGGACTACTTTTTTCCCATTTATTTCAATGACCAGTGCCGGTTTCTAATGTTGTGTGATAATTGTGAATTTATTGAATTGCAGGTGAACACTTACTGTAAGTCTGCTTAAAGCATGTAGGCTGTTTGTTCATTGCCTGTTTTATTAGGGCGGAGGTGCCCAGTCTGATCTGCAAAGAGACACTGTGCTCTGCAGGTTTTTCATTTTAACATCAGGTGGCCTTCCTCTTAAATGAGTTGGTTTTTTTGAGGCTTGTTGTATCTATTACATGGCCTCTTTGTGCAAAAGATTGATATCCTGGCTTGTGGGCTGTTGTTTTTACTCTAGTGTTAAAATGACTCTGATTCATATTGTTGTATTAAAAACTTAATATTTGTGTTTATTCTTAGTTGACTGTCAGCCTGATTATTGCACATGCGATTTTAAAATGTATATAGCTATAAAATAAACTTGTTTAGAACTGAAATATTTCTTCTATTACGCTAATAGTAAAACTGTAATTTTATATGGCAGTTCCATTTGAAGACTCTAGGACATTTTTCCCTCTGCTACATATTATGAGCAGAAAAATATCGCACAAGTCTAGTTTGTATTGTGTGTGCGTGTGCGCGCGCGTGTGTGTGTGTGTGTGTGTGTGTCAAATCCAGCCCTGCCTTTTGGATGTCTATCGCAGCACACTAGTAGCAATATGCACAAAAAAAGTTCAATTTGGTGTGGCAATCTGGCCCTGACTTGGCCAACCCTCAGAGTGAGGATGCTTGCCCTACTGCTCACATCCCTTAATAAGCTCCTCTGTGCAAGCACTTACTTACATTCCTTTTAATGTGGATTTTCTGATTTGTTTATAGACTGTGCCTGGGAGCAGTGGAGTTGGCAAGCACCAGCTCTCCCTGCTCACACTGCTCGATACTTAAGAGACATCTTCTTCCAGGATCCACTAACAGTTCTGCTTCTTTGTTTCTTTTTCCTCCTTGTTTTTAATACAGCTCGGGGACGTACCAACCTGGAGCTGCGGGAAAAGTTCATTCTTCCAGAAGGAGCCTCGCAAGGGCTGGCTGCTTTCCGGTCCCGTGGGCGACGCTCCAAGCCTTCATCCCGCACTGCCTCACCGACCCGTTCCTCATCGTCAGCCTCGCAGAGCGCCCAGAGCTGCGCCTCAGTACCCTCTGCCCCTGCTACTCCTACAGCCACGTCCTCCAGGGTAAGTATGTTACAGCTACACACAAATCAATATTAAACCGAACCAGTTTCGTGTTTTAGATCACTTCGTTAGGTTAGCTGTTTCATTTCTTTCATTTTCATTCATCCTCAACCCATACTCAGTAGTTTTAGGATGTGTCTGTCTTTGTAGTTACTCCTGATCAAAATTTAACCAACATGATATAAAGCATATATAAAGAACTTAGGTGTATAAAAAAGCCAGTCCAGTCTCCAATCCAATCATATATTGGTATTCTATTTAGGTTATTTCTCACACAGTTGAGGGCAAATGTCCTTGTTTGTCTTTCTGTCCTGCTAATAGTGTGGGTGTTAGTTCTTTAACAATTGTACTGGTTTACTGATTGGGTTGTTGTGTTTATTGTTGTTTCTGCATGTCATAATCACTTTGTCATCCCTGGGGTTTTATTTGTCTGTTTTGTCTTTTTGTCATTTTACCCTCTCCTGCTTTATAATATATTCCTTTCCCACTCTTTTACCCTGTTTGTATTTACTACCACCTGCCCAATGTCACACATTCATTACCTTCCCAATCTCTCACTGCTCCCACTCTCCATCTCCTCGTTCCCTGCTCTCTTGGTGTTTTCCCTTGCTTTCCTCCTTTTTCACCTCTTCGTCCTCCCTGCTTATTTCCCAGTCCTCCCAATATCAATCGCGCAGCTATGCCAAACCCTGGCTGGCACACAGTAAAACTCCAACTCCATCCAAGTGCCAGTCCTGCCCAGAGCACAGCCACACTCCTGGGCACGAGGTAATACATGACCTTCCCTCCCCTAAAAGTTTTAATATACAACCCCAAATCTGAAAAAGTTGGATATATATATATATATATATATATATATATATATATATATATAAAATGCAAATAAAAAAATAAACAGTGTTTCTTACATTTAATTTTACTTCATTGTCAACAGAATGAAACCAGCATACCAGTATATATATTTTATATCTAGTCAACTTCACGCCTGCAACACATTAAAAACAGTTGGCACTATAAAGCATTTACCACTTCATAATGTTGCCTTTCCTTCTTATAACACTTAAGACATTTTGTCACGAAAATAACAAACTATTTCTGCAGCCATGCCTTTGTAATGTGGGTAGCATGTGGCTTTGTTTTGTCTTGTTAAAAGACACATGGACATCCCTGGAAAAGATATTTTCTTGAAGGCAGCATATGTTGCTCTAAAACCGCAATGTGTTTTTCTGCATTAATGGTGTCATCACATAAGTGTAAATGACCTTTTCCAAGGGCACTGACAAAACCCCATTCTTGTTGCTTGTTGCTGATAACAGTCTGGATGGCTGTTTTTTTCTTTGGTCCGATAAAAGTTCTGGAATACTGAATATTGAATTCATCTGTCCACAATACACATTTCCACTGTGTGATGGTCCATCCTAGATGTCTCTGAGCCCAGAGAAGTCAACAGAGCTTCTGGATATGGTTAACATGAGGATTATTTTTTTGCACAGTAAAGTTTTAAGTGGTATTTGTGAATGTAATTCCATATTGAAGAGCTTGATAAAGGTTTGACAAAGTAATCCCTTACCAATGTGGTTATATCAGATGTAAATCCCTTGTAAATCTTTCTTTGAGGAGCTTGGCTTTTAAATATTACAATCATTTTCTCAGGCTTTTTTTTTGATAAACTGGAGATCCTCTGCCCATCTCTGTTCCTCAAAGGCACATACTTTTACACATATTGCTTTTGTATCAAACTGATACAAATCAGTGACTACGGTCACCTGTATGAAATCACACAGTTGTTTAATTTTTACCTTATTACTATAACTAAACTGCTCCCATCCCAACTGTGTTTGGAATGTGTTGCAGGCCTGAAATGCAAGAACATATGTATATTAAGAAATTAAATTAAAAGTGACCAAACAAAACATGAAATACTTGGGTCCATACTGTCTATAATAAAAGACAAAGTACATGTAAGACACACTTGTTTTCTTTTTTATTTGTTTGTTTTTTTGTGTTTTTTAATTTTTATTTCTTTTTTTATTTAACTTTTTCTTATTTGGGGTTGTACTAATAACAATTTGAGTTTCAAGTGGAAAGTCCATGCCCGTTACCAACTGCAAGTTGATTGAAATTCTTAGTAAATCAAGTACTATAAGCATAGTGTTAGAAGAAATCCAAGGTTATACGATACAGAATAGGTTATGGTAAGAAGTCCAGCTTTGTGTAATTGTTATATATCATCAATATTTTCCATTGTACAGGTAGCAATTCTTATCAGTTTGTATCTACAGTGTGTCTCCTGCAAATAATTATATAACAATAATTATAACAAAGCATTGCACAGTGTGTTCTGCATTACATTCTTTAACCTTCTGGATTTCTGTTATTGCAGGGAGGCTCCACTGGTAAGCTTAAAAGACCACCATTCCACTCCAGCCGTGGCTCTCTAACAGGAGAAAATGGTGGCACTACACCTGTGACTAAACCTTCACGCTCTGGTAAGAAACCACTAAAAGTTACTAAAAGTAACTTTCATTACTTTAACTAACAGCTTTTTTTAAATTATTTTTTTAAGTCAGTCACCCAAAAGGAATACTCCAGCATGTTTTCAACTGCAAATGTACAGCCGAGGCAAATATCACAAAAGAAACCATTGACTCAAAACAAAAAGGACAGTTGCTGAAATGAAAAGACGTGTTACACATGAATATTTTAACTCCTGACCTTAGACTTTTATAATACGAGAGTAAATGTCTTTTAGGTGGGGTATCGATCAGAATCGGGAAATGTATTGATGATGTTGTTGGTAATAATTGATGGATCAGTATCAGTTGGGATTTGACACTTTTCATCATTTGCTCAGCCTCTATGTGAACGTCCTTATCAGATATGGCCTACAGGCAGATACTCACAACTCCATGATCAAATGAGAAGTGCAAAAGATTGGATCGATGCATGGTCAGATGTAGTCCTTTGCTTTAGTCCTTTATTCGTTGCTTCATGAGTGCTTTCTCTTCCTCCTCAGACAATAAGCGGACGCCGTCCTCTGCCAGTGGACCTGCCAGTCGTGCCGGCAGTCATGCTGGGAGCAGAGGCAGTAGCCGCAGGGGCAGTGATGCCTCCGATGCCTCTGAGCTGATGGAGACACGCTCTGCTTGCTCCGATACCTCGGATACGCCACGTCGCCCCGGTGCAAAACCCTCCAAAATCCCCACCATCTCAAAGAAGTCTCCCAGTACCAAGACACCAACAGCTAAGAAGTAGTGATTTCACTATGAGGTGTTGGAGATGAACTGGGTCCTGGGCACTGGTGCTGTACCATCTTCATGCAAACATGCATTAACTGCATGCTTATGAGCCTTTGTAAGCTCTACCAGCACCTTTATTGATCAGATTAGAGAAGTTTGGTCACCCTCTAGCTAAACCATTGGCTCTGGTGCCCCTTTATGAATATTGCTAAGCCCAAACCAGTCTCTTACACTTCCTAATTAACATAAGAAGCTGCCTTATTTGTTATAAATCAGTCCTGCATTTACTGTCTTAAGTTTGTAGAACGTGTGACTGAGCTGCAATGCAGCTGTTTAACTTACGCACAGATTCTAAGTGCCCACAATGACATGGGCAGTGACACCACTACTGGAAATAGGATTTCTCCTCAGCACTTACAGCAATATGCAATGACTAGCCACTCTTCAGCACTGAAGCTGGAGGTGATAGAGCCCGGGTTCCATTACAGACTCTAATGGGCAGATATCCAACTGAGAATCTGCATAGAGCGGGTAGGAATCCTTTGTGCGTGCCCGTGTGTGGTTTCTACTAGTCTGTTTCATACTAGACTAACCGAATAACAAGTCAAGGAAGCGAAAGATTCATCACCACATCCTTACAGATGAGTCAGAAGCTTGGCTGTGTAACCACAATGCCTTGCTAAGTCACAGCTCCTCTGTCGTCCTGACAAATGTTCTACCAGAGCTTCACCGACTCGGTTTGAAATCCACATCTTTGCTTCCTCGGAGTCGTCTGCCGAATGTGGAAGATCCTAAAGCGAGAAGACTCGAGTAACTCAGCCTTCAGATGAGTGACTGAACTTCAAAGATGTGCACTGACCTTTTTTTTCGGATGTAGTTCCATCCTCTGTGACACAAGTAAAGTCATACAAAGCCTTCTGTGTGTTTTAACCATGCTCATTACCCCACAGATATCATGTTACTGAAGAGTTGCTTTGCAGCAAGTCATGTAATAACTTAAAACTTGCAAATGTTTCCTGGTTAATTTATAATCCTAATGTATTTTTGTTTTGCTTGTTTCATTTCTAGTGTAAAATGTGTATTTATTTTTCATGACAGTATCATATCACAATCTGGGAAACTTTAGTATTACAGTAAGACTGATAGCTATTTGCTTTGTGCTTTTTGTGTTACTACATCTGCTCTAATGACTGACAATGATCATTTCTGATGTAATGGGCCAGGAAACTGACTAATTTACAGTGGTGGCCTTTAGCCAGCGACTACAGCCTCTAGATCATGTTAAAAATGGCTTCTAACCTTGTTTATCGTTGGAAGCTCAGCTAATTGACTCAGCAGGGGATCCGTGCATATGTCCTGTTGATATGACACTTTGAATAGTCTTGTCTTTGACAAGGTGAAGTATATGAATATCTAATGAAAGTGATTTGGAAGGTAATTTTTTATTTATTTATTGTGTCTAGGGGGGGTAAGGGCTATAAAGCAGATTCACCTTTTGAGTCTTTGCTACTCTCTTAGTATGAAGAAGAGGGGAAAAAAAGAATGGACGCAATTGTGAAAAAGTAAAAATTATGAAACCTTTTGTTCTCTTTTGTATTAAAATAATGCTTGCAGTAATTCTTGTTTGCCCCTGTTAATTTTTGTGTGCACGGGTTTGCATGTGTGTGTATAGACCTCTACAGATCACAGATACTTTCATGGTAAATTATAAGCAGGGAGCAATTACCTTTGGAAAGAGATAAGGTTGACCAATTAAATCTTCAAAGAGGATGGTTTACATGTTTTACAAGCACTCTTTACTTTACACTGGCATTTTTCATCAGTCTCTTTGGGGATTTCAAAGGCGCTCCACACTGCTGAACATAAGGACCTTTGTTTTTTGATGTGTGTGCAAGCCCTTGGCATGTATGTGTGTGTTTGGATTGGACGGTGTATAGGTTCAGTGGTTGGATGGAACGGATGGGGTTAGGGAGGGGTGGGTTTTCATGGTCCAAACTCCAGCTGTGTGTCTGGGTTTATGTACAAATATTTGAACCCACTAACATGGTTTGCCCTCTAAATATTCTCTTCAGCACCCAGAGTGGCTTCTGTCAGACATCTCAATACTACAGATGCATCTTCAGTGCAAAAATCCCATTTTCTCACCACCAACCACAACGAAATGTGTTAAACTATACAATATGTTCTGCTGGTTAGGAAACAATATTCTCTGGTGGGATTTTAGTCTTCTGTAACTGAAGCAGAAATACTGATGCATTATTGTGTGTATACCCTTTCACGTCCAATTCCTTTGGAGAGCATGCAAAGTTTTCATTTTCAGACCGCCTTTTGCAGTTATCCCAACTTACAATTATAGAGCTCAGAACATTAAGTCAGTCACACATAATTGTAGACAAATTTTGGGTGTGCTGATGAAATGGAGGATGGAAGGAGCATTGTGTGGGGAGAGCGAAGGGAGGAGGATTCAGCTGTTTGGGACACTCCCTCTGTACATTTTGCAAAGAGAAGGAAGTCTCATGCTCAGATTACACAGTTCGTGCTGGGGACCAGATTATGGTTATTGCTGCGCTCCTGTTTGCAGAGTCTGCACCTGCAGCTGTTTATTATGGGTGTCTTTTTCTGAAAGAGGACTGGTAAGAGAGTAAGACGAGTGTGTAGGTAAATTCATTTGCCTCCTTCAGTTTGCTCCAGAAGACATTTCAGGAAGGCTGGATGGTTTATGGTCAGGATTAAAACAGGAAAAGCCGGTGAGAACTTTTTCATCTATGCTTGTCCTTGAGGAACTTTTTCTGCTCTTCACTGGATCAAGGCTGCTGCTCTGTTTGATTTGGAGCTGTTGAAGATAGACTTGACTGCTGTGCTGTTTGAGCCACTTTATTTATTTACACGTAGACCTTAATTTCACATTTTGCCTGTCTTTACTCAGCACATGGTCATTACTTAGCTTCAATCTTGCTCTTCCAAGTGGAGTCTTCAAAGACGTGGAAAGTCTGAAGAAGCTATTTGATTTCCATTTTTCCTGACTTGATTCACCTCCCACTCTCTGTAAGTAAACAGAAATCAGAGTGGAGCAAGAGTTTATTCTTTAGATAACAGTTAAAGAGAAGGTAGATAGAGAAGGAGGGTAGGAGAGATAATCTATAGGGTGTGGGGGATTAACTTGAATCACTCTTGAAAACTTGCAGGACGGGCATTGCTCAGGAAGACACAAAGTTATGTCGAGTTCCTCATAAAGTTGTGTTGGGCTGAGGTTGTCTAAAGAGTCTGAAGATCAGAAATGTCACCGATGGCTGTCCGTCCCTCCATCAAGGACAGTGCAGTTACAGGTAGACAGAAGCACCATGTGTCTGAACATCACAGAAGAAGGAGCAGAAACAGATCTGCTAACAGCTGCAGAATCCCAGGTGGACTGTGGTTTTCTTCAGTGTACATCATCATCCCTCTGTGCTTGTTTGTGTGTGTGAGTGGGCAAATGGAGGGGACAATGCACTCTAGTTTCCGCAAGCTAAGTGGCCGTGAGAAGAAGGAGATGCAGAAGGAGATTTTGTCCATCTTGGGACTCCCAGGGCGGCCTCGTCCTCATCCTCCCCTGAGGCCCCCATCCTCTGCACCGTTATTTATGCTGGACCTGTACCATGCCGTTTCTGCTGAAGAAGATGAGGGTCCAGCTGTGGGTTTCCACCCTGAAGTGGTCAGCTTTGCTGCACTGCCCACCCTCAGCACACACACACCTCCACTCGGGACAGTGGTCAGTGAGGCGGACACGGTCATGAGCTTTGTCAACCTGGGTGAGTGACAGCTTGAACCGTAGACTCATTACAATGACACAGGATATTTAGTATTTAGATACATAATACAAATTGCCCCAATGTGTTTTGTATTTTGAAAGCACTGAAATCAGTTTAAATGGGTTCTGGTGGAGGATATATAAAGCTAGTTCTCCTTCATAAAGCTCTACTTACATGTATGAAGTCCTCATGGGTCAATAAGCTTCTTTTGTTCCTTATGCGTTACTATGTTAGCAGCTACTTATTTCTCAGTGATGTGTAAGCAAGAGCCACAAACTCAGAGCTTTCTCTGCCTGCTTTCTATTATCTAACCTCCTACCAAGCACAAAAAATGATAACTTGTACTGGAAAATAAGTCACATCAAGTCATAGACCTGCATAAATACCAATTTACATACCCAAAAATAAACTTTTTGATAAATACTAGATAAAAAACAGTCTATCAGCACAGTGATAATCTCTTGTTCTTCCCTGATGAGTCCAATGTTCACGCACAGTTCATAAACGTGAGGTGTCTCAGATAAGAAGTCTGTAGCAGAGCATTTCTTGCTGTAGAACATCTCCAGAGCTAGAGTCTGCTCTAGAAAGCTCCAAACCCAAAATGAGCATGAGTTTACATGGTATTACCACACGGCTTTGTCATACACAATACAATTTCAAATATACACTGGCTGGCCAAAAATAACAGGTCACACACTAATGTTTCGTCGGACCGCCTTTAGCTTTGATTACAGCATGGATTTGCTGTGCTGTCATTTCCACAAGCTTCTACAATGTCACAACATTTATTACTGTCCAGAGTTACATTCATTTTTCCCCAAGATCTTGTATTGATGATGGGAGATTTGGATCCCCAGTACAAACTCTTCTCCAGCACATCCCAAAGATTCTCAATGACGTTCAGGACTGGACTCTGTGGTGGCCAATCCATGTGTGATAAATGATGTCTCATGCTCCCTGAATCACTCTTTCACAACTTGAACCTGATGAATCCTGGAATTATCATCTTGGACTATGCCTGTGCCATCAGGGAAGGAAAAATCCATTGATGGAATAACCTGGTTATTCAGTATATTCAGGTATCAGCTGATCTCATTCTTTGGATACATAATGTTACCGAACCCAAACCTGATCAGCCCCAGATCAGAACACTGCCCTCACAGGCAGTGTATAAAGATGGTAGTAATTTAATGTGCTTAACCAAAGAGTTGAGCAAGAACGTGCAAGAAGTCAAATGAAACAACTGCCTAGAATGCACGGGTCAAATAAATCAAAATCCCAGACACAATGTAGGCTGAATAAAAATGAAATTAACTTAAGTTCAGTGGAATAAATATACTGAAAGATGCAACTACTTAAGCTAAAATGTAGATATACCATTAAGCCCAAGGAGGATGGGTCCCTTTTTGAGTCTTGGTTCTCCCAAGGCTTCTTCTTAATAACATTTAGGGAGTTTTTCCTTGCCACTGTTGCCAGAGGCTTGATCAGTTTGGGACTAGCCATAGATATTAGAAGATAATCTATAATTATAAAACTGCAATGAAACAATGTTCCCTTGTAAAAAGCACTATAGAAATAAAATATTTGACTAAAATAAACGACTGTAAAAATAATTTCAAGTCAAGCTAAGAAAAAACATATTTTAGATGTTAAACATACTTTTTAACTACGTCTGACATGCTCTGCATCCCAACCATTCTCTCTTACACAGATTGTTTATAATTCCTCAATCAATGCTCTTAAGACTCTTAAAATAACTTATTCTATTACATTTAAAGGTAAAATATTTCATTATGATTCTAATTTGTTATTTTCTTATGTTAGTATCTATTTAGTCCAAGTGAAATACACTGAGATACAAGTCAATACGTTGAGACAGTATGGAGAAAAAGCAGCATGTCTTACATTAACTCTTATTTCATTGAAGGCAATGTAAACTCAAGATATTTAAGCAATAATACACGAGTAGGAGTTCTTTAACCTCAGATAATGGCACTGCTGTGATGCAGTCGAAGAGCAAATAAGCAGTGCCATTATCTGACCTTAAAGCACAACTATAATTGTTATTGTGATTATATCACAGTTCTGTTATCACAGTTTATTGTTAGATTTTAAGATAAAGAGGCCAGAAAACGATTTGTTATTTACATTTCCTGAGGTAAAATAGTTCCATTCTCTTAGCATTCAGCTGTTAATACACCATCAAACTATGAGCTTCAGGTGAGGAACATGAGTTCTAATCAGAGTTATAATGAAAGTCTAGCATCATGTTATATTTTCCCTTACTCTACTAGTGATTATAAATTTGGAAGGTGAAGCTCTTAAGGCCTTGGCACAGTGTCACTTGCAAGCTGCGAATAAAAATGTGGATTTTCCACAGTCCTCCGTAATGGAATCTACTCCGGATCAGTCAAAACAAGATCAGATGAGTTGCGTTTGAACTGCGCATGCGTTGCGAACATATGTGTATGGCATCTTTTATCATTCATAAAAAGGAAATTGCTGAAATTATAGCGTATTATACATATAATAGATTACAGCAGCGTAGGACTGGACTTTAGGAAGCTCTCTCACCTCAATATATGTGTAATTATGCATATCATTATTGTATAATGTATTTATATACAGAAGTCAGTGCCCACACTGAGCACAGAATCAAATGGCTGAGTGTGCTGTTTTATTCACAAATGTTTGAGTGTATTACACATATACATGTATTAATCACACACAGCAGGGGTCTGGGAGATTTCGGAAGAAGGATGATAATTTGTGCATTCATATTTCAATTGCAACATGAACGTTTTATGGCCAATATATTCTTAATACATGCGCTACATAATCGTTTTTGGCAAACCATTGCGAAATATGCTAATGTAAAATAGAAATGTGCAAATAATTAAGAACATAATCACGGATGTGTGGCGAAGGAATGGCGGCCGTATTGTGTCCTCAGAATGGAGTTTCTTCGGCAGTCATATTTTGAGCAGCTCAAAATTTGAGTGCGGACATTTTGCACTATTGCGGATGACAGTGAAGACGACAAAACCACATTAAGAATCCAGGTTTGATTTTCAGTAGTGACTTTTGGATTCTCTTTCCAGTTCATCCAAATCCTTGTCAGGCTTCTCAATAATAGCTCCACTCTCCATTTAATTTAAATCAAAACTAAGGTTTTTAAAGCCACTTTTTTATGAACTAATTTCTATTACTTGTGTAGTTATAACTTTTCTGCTTTGTTATGGCTGATATCATTGGTATCATTGATATCATTTTGGTGTAGTAATATGAATTTCTTTGATCAGGGTGATATTATCAGGTAATAATGTCACTCCTTGAAATTCTCTCTGATTACAGGGTCGGATCTAATTGTTATATAAATGTTTTGTCTGGTCAACTTAATTTCATTTGTTAATATACATTAATTCATGCTTTTCAGGCCTGCAACACATTACGGAAAAGTTTAGATGGTAAAGCATTTACCACTTTGTAATGTTGCCATTCCTTTTCATAACGCTTAAAAGACTTAGTTTTGGCGCAGATAATAACAAGCAATGAAATGTTTCAAGTGTCATTTTCCCCCGTTCTTCTTGCAAACATATCTTAAGGTGCGCAGTAGTATAAGGTTGTCATTGTCACATTCTTCATTAAAAAATGACTTTTAATGTGTGCAGCATGGGGTTTTGCATTGTCTAGTCAAAAAATGTATGGCTGTCGCTAGAAATGATGTATTGTTCTAAAATCTCAATGTGCTTTTCTGTATTAATGCAGCCATAAGTGTAAATGACCTTTGCCAAGGTCACTGACAAAGCCCCATACCATAATAGACCCTGGCTTTTGTACTTTTTGCTGATGACAATCTGGATGGTTGTCTTTGATCCGGAGTACACCACGTCCAAAAAAATAAAAATAAAAAAATAAAATCTGGTTAAATCTGACTTCAATATACATGCCACTGTCTGATGGTCCATCCCAGCTGCTGTCGAGCCCAGAGAAGTTGATGCAATGGTTAACACAGGGCTTCTTTTACAGTAAATCACAGTAATGTTTTAATGGGTATTTGTGAATGTAATTCTGTGTTGTAGTTTTGACAAATGTTTTCCAAAGTAATTCCTTACTGATGTGGTTATATCAGCTATTGATGAAGGATAGTTCTTGAAGCAGTGCTTTCTGATGGATTGGAGATCACGGGTGTTCAGTTTAGGTTTGTTCTTTTGGTCTTTATGCACAGAAATTCCTCCAGATTTCTTGAATCATTTAATAATAATATGCACTGCAGAGGGAGAGATATGTAAATCCCTCCCAGTAGTTTATGTGGAACATTGTTTTTAAACATTTCCATAATATTCTCACTGATAAACTGGATTGATAAACTAGAGCTTCTCTGCCTGTCTTTGCTCCTCAAAGTCTCAGCCTTTCATGAATACTACGTTTGTAACAAATCATGATGACAATCACCTGTTGACATCACCTAATTTAATAACATTAATTGTAAAATAACTGTTTTTCTGTATTTAAAATAATGTTATTTAGTTTATATTATTTAATTACTAGCCCTAACTATCTCTGTCTAACTTTTTTGAAATGTGTTGCAGGACTGAAATGCCAAAATGGATGTTTATTAACAAATGAAATTAAGTTGACTAGACATTAAATATCTTGGGTTCATACTGTCTGTAATTAAATAACAGTAAATGTAAGAAACACTGTTTATTTTTTGTTTGCATTTTCGATACTCTCCCAGCTTTTTCAGATTTGAGGCTTATATTAAGGCTATTATTATTAATATTATTATATTAAGGGGAGGTCATGTGCCCAGGAGTGTGGTGTGTGAATGTGGCTGTTCAAAAATAATAATTGAACAAAAAAAAAAATGTTTGGTTCATACCGTCTACAAAGAAATAAAAGTGAAAGTACATATGACACAGCTTTTTTGTTTATTTGTTTCCATACTCTCCCAACTTTTTCTGATTTAGACTTGTAATATAAGATTGTGCAGCACAGTGTTGTAAGACTTGTATTACATACTGTTCAAGATGCTGTTAAGAGGTAAGATTCGTGCTCTGGGCTACTGAGAAAATCAAGCTATCGTTTCAACATCTCTTCCTGTCTCGGCCCTGAGACGACGCTTATCTGTTGCAAAATTGTAATTAGCCATTCCATTCTCAGGATCCTCCCTTTATCTGTCTCCAGTGCCATCTTCATCTGTCCTTTCTTATTCTGAACATCACTGTTGGTGATCATCTTTTAGGAAATTTCAGATTTTACCATAATAAACTAAGCAATACACCATGTAGTAAAATGCGAATGGAAGGAAAGTTATTCATGTGTCCTTAACTCTTACCAGAATATGGGACTAGGAATTTTGAACACAACATTTGTGAGTAAAATATACTGTCATGTAACATGTTTGTTAAACACTGCATTTAAGATGGTTAGGAATAAAATACATAGTATTAAATTACAAAGTATTTTAAGCAAAAAAATGCAAATGCTCTTTCTTTGGGTATTTGGACACTGGTAAGCTGGTCATCAGATTTGCACAAATGTGCTTGAACCAACATTGAACTTGTATGGTCTTGGTAACTGAGCAGTTTCTAAAAAAACATTGCATAGGGTTTTTTTAAAGCATGAATGGCATTTATCATTCAATTATTAAATTAGTTACAGTTTTCACATGATAATTGCAAGTACAGTGGTGCATGCAAGTGCTTGAAAGTTTGGGAACCCTTTACAATTTTCTGTATTTCTGCATAAATATGACCTAAAACAACATCAGATTTTCACACAAGTCCTAAAAGTAGATAAAAAGACCCTAATTAAACAAATGAGACAAAATAATATACTTGGTCATTTATTTATTGAGGAAAATGATCCAATATTACATATTAGTGAGTGAACCTTTGCTTTCAGTATCTGGTGTCGTTTCAAGTAACTGTTGATCAGTCCTGCACACCGGCTTGAAGGAATTTTATCTCATTCCTCCATACAGAACAACTTAACTCTGGGATGTTAGTTTGTTTCCTCACATTAACTGCTCACTTCCTTCCACAACATTTCTATTGGATTAAGGTCAGGACTTTGACTTGGCCAACCCAAAACATTATCTTTCTTCTTCTTTAACTATTCTTTGGTAGAATAACTTGTGTGCTTATGATCGTTGTCTTGCTGCATGACCCACCTTCTCTTGAGATTCAGTTAATGGACAGATGGCCTGAGAGAGGTTATATCAGAGGTTTCCTTTAAAAACCTCTGATATAATTCAAAATTCATTGTTCTGTTCCATGAATGATGGCAAGCCTTCCTGGCCCAGATTCAGCAAAACAGGCCCAATCCATGACACTACCACCACCATGTTTCACAGATAGGATAAGGTTCTTATGCTGGAATGCAGTGTTTTCCTTTCTCCAAACATGACACTTTTCTTTTAAACCAAAAAAATATATTTTGGTCTCATCCGACCACAAATCATTTGTCCAGTAGTCTTCTGGCTTGTCCATGTGATCTTTAGTAAACTGCAGATGAGCAGCAATGTTCTTTTTGGAGAGCAGTGGCTTTCTCCTTGCAACCCTGCCATGCACAACATTGTTGTTCAGTGTTTTTCTGATGGTGGATTCATGAACATTAACATCAGCCAATATGAGAGAGGCCTTCAGTTGCTTAGAGGTTATCATGGGGACCTTTGTGACCTCGGCAACTATTACACGCTTTGCTCTTGGAGTGATCTTTGTTGGTCAACCACTCCTGGGGAGGGTAACAAGGGTCTTGCATTTCCTCCATTTGTACACAATTTGTCTGACCGTGGATTGGTGGAGTCTAAACTCTTTAGAGATGGCTTTTCCAGCCTGATGAGCATAACAAACTCTTTTGAGGTCCTCAGAAATCTCCTTTGTTCGTGCCATGATTCACTTCCATAAACGTGTTGTGAAGAGCAGACTTTGATAGATCCATGTTCTTTGAATAAATCAGGGCTCCCACTCAAATCTGATTATCATCACATTGATTGAAAACACCTGACTCTAATTTCACTTTCAAATTAACTACTAATCCTAGAGGTTCACAAATTTTGTCTCTCACAAATATGTAATATTGGATCATTTTCCTCAATAACTAAATGGCCAAGTATAATATTTTGTCTCATTTGTTTAACTAGGTTGTCTTTATCTACTTTTAGGACTTGTGAAAATCTGATAATGTTTTACAATATTTATGCAGAAATACAGAAAATTCTGAAGGGCTCACAAACTTTCAAGCAACACTATGTGATTGCTGATACTGCAATTATGCATATATAACATGTTCTTGTTAAGTACTTTCATTGTTCTGACTCATATTGTTAGGTTATAGTAGCATTATTGTGTCAGTTTTAGGGAAAATAAAACTTTGCAGGTCAAAGCAGGTGACCAATACATTTTTGGGAGAAACATTTATTTAGAATCGTGTCCTCAGCCTTTATTAGGACCCCTGTTTTTGAACACGCCTGTTGTAAGTTTAAAATCCCCTGCATTAAATCTATGTGTTTAATACCTAATGCAGAAACAGTGACTGGGCTCATGTAAGCACACTGCATGAAGACCAGGAGGCATGATGATGCTGAGCACATGCAGCTGTGCAGAATTACAGGGTCCATTGCGAGACTCCAAGGAGGGGGGAGGGAGAGGAAAATGAAAATAAAGTCAGGCACTCCTCTAAAAATATGCTGCAGGGTTGTAATTAGTGGTTGCATGTTGAGTAGCAGTTGGCCCCACAGAGTCTCTAATTACTCTATAGCGCTGCGCTGGCTATGGGTGTTAGTCTGATCCACACGCCTCAATGAGGACAGCTGTTCATCTTTTTCTCTCTTTCTGGGTCTTTATCGTCTCACCCATATCTGTCTACAGTTTCTTTAAATCTACCAACTTCAACTTAGTAACTATCAAATATAAACTGACTACAAACAGAATATAACAGTAAATTAAATAATGGGGCTTTTGGCCCAGCGTTTTGGTTGTGCTTGCAGCACTGGGGTGTATGTGACAAGGAATTGGCTATGACTTAATAAAGAAAATAGAGAAAACAAAAATCTAATTATACTTAAATGTTAAGAATATTTCCAAAACCATCTCAGTTAAGGAAAAAAAATAACATCAAATATACGCTCAACAGCTATTTCATTAGAACACCTTGCTGTTATTTGGTTGGGTTGGACCCCCAAGAATAAAGGTAGTTCAGAACTTTAGGTGGCAGATTCACCAAGAAGCTGGGAACATTCCTCAGAGATTTTGGTCCAAATTGACATAACAGCATCATATAGTTGCTGCTGACCTAAACCAGCCACTAGGGATCACTATGCAGTGTATCTTTGTGCCGGTCCCAAGCCCGGGTAAATGGTGAGGGTTGTGTTAGGAAGGGCATCTGACGTAACACACTTTACCAAAACTAACATGTGAGTTCATCTAAGTGACATCATACCGGATCGGTCGAGGTCTGTGTTAACAATGACTGACACCGGTGCTGTTGACAAACAGGGTGCTGGTGGAAAGTGTGCTACTGAGGGAAACGAGACAGGAGACAGATAGAGAGGAGGAAAGTCAAGAGTGTAGGACTGAAGGTGGCAACTCTGAATGTGAGACAATGACAGGCAAAGGTAGAGAGCTGGCTGACAAGATACTGAGAAGGAAAGTAGATGTTTTATGTGTCCAAGAGACCAAGTGGAAGGGCAGCAAGGCACACAGCATTGGAGCAGGGT
>JAVSBU010000083.1:1353151-1364145 GCA_033118015.1 Loricariichthys derbyi | reverse complement strand
ATCAACTTCGTAAACTACTGTAGAAGTGACAGAAATACTTTAATTACATTTATTTCCTAAGAATTGTTAGGGGTGCCGATAATTGTGGAACAGGTGATTTTATGAAGAAAAATTATTTCTTAGTGAGGGATTTTTTTCCACCTTAAAATTCACTGAAGGTTGAAGGTTACATTTTTCTACAATTTTCAGTGTGAGATTATGCTTCTGCAATAAAAACTGAATTTATTTTAAGGCTTTTAACTTATCTTAATAATCTACAGTGCCAATAATTATGGAGGGCACTGTAGAAGAACATCTCTGTACACACATTGAACCTTGAAACAGATGGGCTACAGCAGCAGAAAACCACAGCGTGCACCACTCCTGTCAGCTTAGAACATGCAACTGAGGTTATAATTTGCACAGGATCCCCAAAATTAGATTTTGAAATTTTGAATTGAAGATTTTGAAAAATGTTGCCTGGTCTGATGTTCCTGCTGTGATGTTTGGCATAAATTTGAGGTGAATTTGGCATAAACAACATGAAACTTGAATCGTGTGTCAAGCATGAGTGCTTTGTAACAACATGGCAGGCTGCTGATGATGATGTGATGCAATGGGGAATATTTTCTTGGCACATTTTGTGCTCCTTAATACCAACTGAGCATCACTTAATGTCACAACCTACCTGAGTATTGTTGCTGACCATGTCCATTCCGTTATGAAAAGTCTACATATCTGATAGCTACTTCCAGCAGGATAATGCATCATGGGTTCTTGATCATGGCAATGAGTTCACAGTACTCAAATGGCCTCCACAGTAGCCAAATCAATTCAATAGAACAATTTGGGATATGGTGGACCGGGAGATTCACAATATGCATGTGAAGCCAACAAATCTGCAGCAACTGATGCCATCATGTCAGTATGGACCAAAATCTCTGAGGAGCACCTTCCAGCATCTTGTTGAGGCTATGCTATAAATAATTAAGGCAGTTCTGAAGAAGGTTCTCCAATCCAACCCAGTACTGGCAATAGGTTAACCTACTGAAGTGACTGCAAGTATGTGAAATTTCTGGAAATGTGTTTAGTTTTCGCGGCTTATAGTTGGGATGAAAATTTGAATATTAGATCCCAACAGTGGCAGCTTGGCAGAGCTGGGATTTGACCAATGAGCCCTGATCCTGTATTGAGCCATACAACTGTTTGGTGTACATTCAGGGGTGCAGATATGGTCGTCTGTCACATTGCTGGAGGATGAGCTCTGTCCTTCACTCAGGCAAAGCTAATAAAATGGTCATTTTCCTTTGCAGCATCTGTCATGCATGGTGAACTGGAATTCCAGTATAGCTCAGATGCTGATAAGATTTGAGCCATTGCTGAGATGCTAAATATTTGATGGCTTGATGGAGCAGGCAGACTGCCTCTGACAAGAGGCTCTGCACTCATTTTCCTTGCATCCTGTTTGCTATTGGGTCCTCGCTTCGTCAGTTATTTACCACCCACGATATACAGAGAGGGTCATTACAGATTCATATTCCCCATCCTGCAGTGATGGTGCATGCGTGTGTATAAATAAAATAATGTGTCCTAACACAGCTGGCTTTTATAAGCATTAGTTCAGTCTATGACCTATACAATACAAGTTTTAATTCCCAGAAGCTGCAAGTCATAAAAACAGACGTATTCATTTTGATTATTTTATTAATAAAACATTTTTTGCAATAATTTATTAAAAATGTTATGATTTCCATGCACTGTAAGGGTACAAGAATATATGAAATGAGCACATCCATTTTGATTCTTCAAGAGCTCCATTGTGTGTATGTGCTCGTTCAGACACACTGCGTAGAACTATTGTGGAGCACAGAAGTGTACACTAGCAAAAGTACTGGATATAAAAAGGAAAACAACAAAAAATGTGGATCTTTTTTATCTTGATGGGCACCAACATTCTGTAAAGTCAAATGAAAAATAGAGAGAAGTCCTCCAGCACAGAATAAATAGTTTTATATAGCGATATGTAAACTTGGAGACGGCACATTTTCACAGAGTGGCAAACAGACACACTCACCGCTGACATTCTGCAATTTTTTTTTTTTTGTCATTTGTAATGTCCCCTCACTAGATTAATACCTCTACAGAAAAATGTGTTGTATACATTATTTACATTAGAAATAGTCCTTCGTGCTTTTGGGGCTTTGAGGAGGCTCTTATTGTTACATAGTCATGGTAAATACATGGTAAATACCCCCTATAAAGCCTTTGATCATCCAGGCTTACAGTGTTGTCCCCCATAAATGCTGTCCAGTGTTAAAAAGGTTGGGTGGGTAACAAGACAGTGTCCAAGAGTTCCACTATTAACTTGGTTCCAGAGTTTATTGCCTGTAACAAGAAAACACTCCGTATATCATATTCCAGTAGTGCTTGTACCTCTGTATCACTGAGTAAACTGTGTTCGATCAATATACACAAGTGCACATGCACACAGAGACACACTCGATGATCTAATATTTCATAGCCCTCTGGGGAGGAACCCTCGCTGATTTCCCAAGAGAATCTAACAGGAATGTGCCTTAAATTCACAGTTCCCATCATTCAGAATGATGAAGAACACAGACAAACAAGTTATAACTGCCATAGAAGATTTCATTTGATTTAGAAGCCGTGTCGGATCGAACAGCATTTTATTTCCAATCATGTTGCGGAAATGTAATTATTTAAGTGATTTCTTTTTATGCATGTTCTGTGAATCTCAACAGCTTGTTGGAGCTAATTATTGCCACGTTTATAAATTGTGCATTTGTTCAAATTTGGAACATAAATTCTGCAGTACAGCATATGCATAGAATACCATGCATGGAACTAACAAAATTAAATCAGTTGTAAACCTATTCCAACATCTTTCACTTGTCATGATATATGATTTTACCCTTTGATAACACACACAAAGACTGAATTTTTCATTCATACAATGTTGAAATTGTTTCTCGTCAATATAATATAGCGCCAGTAGCAATATGCAAAATTGTATTCAAATGTGTATCGAACTTAACAGAAGGCTAAAAGCTACATTTTGCACTGATTAATAATTACAATGAGTAATTTATACCAGTAAACTGATGGAACAAAATATAGATAGGAAACTTTATACTTGGCTATTCTCTGACTAGCTAATGTAAGGTAATCAGCCCTGATGTTTATATATGGAATAGTATAAATAGGAGATTGGGTGCTATTTTGTGGCACAAGTTTACCACCTGAAAAATTAGGATGACACAGAAAATTATCAGGTGGATATTAGAGAGCCCTTTTACAGTCACTGTTTCGTTGAACTAAACAAAAATTATGGAATCACCACACTTGGAAGATTTTCACCCAGCTGTTATTCAAAAGCGAAACATTCTGTATTTGTGAGGCATATAGCAAAGAAATTATTTTCATTAACACCATAATATCAATTAGAGGAAACAATTTTGGAATCGGTGTCAAGGGAAAAATATGTGGACTTACCTCATACTTTGCAATTCTTAAGCAATGAGAATGGGATTTAATCTACGATTGATTGCTTACAGGACTGAATGAGCTGTTGGGCTTGGCTAATTGAAAGAAAACATGACCCAACAAGACAGCTGTCAATTAAAGTAACATAAATAATTAGAACAAACCTTCATATAGGAACTCCAACACAGAATATTTCGTATATGTTGGTTGTTCCCAACATAGACTATGTCAAAAATCTGAATCAGGTATGAAAATGCAACAAAACAAATAAAAAAAACTAATGGGTAGAAATAGGAGTCGGTTTGTGACAGAACTGTAAGAAATCGTATTGAATGAAATGGAATTTACATATTTTAAAAAGCCAGCACTAACACATAAACAGAAGAAAAGGTCACAGTAGGCTGGAGAGAATCATGTAGTGTGGTAGATTGAATGCAAGTGATATTTAGCTATGAATCAAGAATCTGCATTGGCATAGTAGAATGATGATGGATCTTTAAAGGGCAAATTCATCACAAAAGTATCTTTTCACCATTGAATCCTAATAACATCAATATCATATATCTGTCGACAAAGTGAAATTTAAATCCATGGATTTTGAGAAAAAGTGAATTTTGACCAACTCTGCTATGAACGGAAGTTCCAATTGAGAGCTCGGCCACTTTCGGAATTTGTTCGGTGATGATGTAGGCGGAAGCCGTTAGTCAGACATTGTTATTGACATTGTGGAAAATTGTAGTGTAAACGAAACGAAATGCCGAACCATTGTGTAGTTGGAGGTTGCAGGAATGTTTCCAACAGATCTTTGGGAATATCAACGTATACATTTCCAAATAATTAGGCCATTAGACGTGCATGGATCAGCTTTGTCCAGAAAAACAGGGCGGATTTCCACGAGCCAGGTCGGAGAGCAGTTGTTGGTTCCAAACATTTCAAAGATGATTGCTTTGAAACTCCCTGCAAGTAGATCCGAAGTTGTCAACAGGAAACTAGTTTCAAGAATAGGTATGTGGTCTCACTAATTGAAAAATCATTTATTAAACATAACGAAAGAATTTTGATCACAATATGCTTATTAGCAATTAGCTGCAACGCAACCGCCATGTGCACATTGTCATTGCTACATGACATCAACTATAGTAGTTGATTACGGGCTAGATCGCACCCATTTTACGTGAAGCTCTGAGTGGAATGATAAACTGTATATTTATTCATTCTACCTGTGCACCATATATGTAGCTGATAAAGGGTTGAGTGTAATTCCAGACAGGTAAGAGTTTTAAATATAAATTTAATTTAAATAAGTTTTAAATATATTTTTCCGCATCTAAATGTACAAAATGATTAAAATGGACTTGCCAATTTTTTTATGATATTGAAGTCGAATTCTGGAGTTGGCATCGTCCGGTGGTGGGACCTCTGGTTTGACCATATATGGCTGAATTATTCCTTCCATATCAAATTTACGTCTGCTTTGCCCGAATTCTTCATCTTCTAGTCCTGATTCGGACACTAACAAAAACCCCTCATCCTCAGATTTAAAGTCAAAATCGCTGAAATCTGATGAACATGAGCTGGTAGCCATTTTTACAGTCTGAAGCTATGAGCCTCCGCCTACGTCATTTCCGTTTTACTCGGGTGTTTTCAGAAAGCCTAGAGAATGACCTACAAAATCCCATTTTTTAACAATTATAAGGTACACTCATCTCCATCCGACTGCATGTAATTATTATTTGTTATATAAAGAACCAGAAACGATGATTAAACGATATTCGCCAAAATGCGATGAATTTGCCCTTTAATTTATGGTGGACATGTGAGGAATTGCTCCATGATGATGTTCCTTTCTGCAGAGCTCAACTGACAACCACCAAGTTGGAACAATCTTTTAGAATATTGTTTTTCATTACTGAAGTTCATGACACAGAGAATTCAGGCTGTAATAAAAGTCTGATGAGGAGCAGCAAGCTACGGTATTTATTGTGATTTTGTTTCTGGTGATTCCATATTTTTTATTTCCTCTACGTGAGCTCTAAAACATATGCCATTACTTAAAATAATTTGTTTGATGTATGCTTCAGAACTCTTGGCTGTTAAACAGGAATGTAAAAAATAAAGAGAAAACACGCTATGTGAGTTTAATTATTAAAATATATTAGTAATATTAAAGAATGAAAAGGAATGAGTCCGTTATGAGCTTTACCAAATCACCATAAACAGTGGCTACACTGCAAAAAATCTACTTTAAAAAATAAGAAAAAAAAAAACTTAAAATGAGAAAAATAATGCTTAATTTTACTTAATTTTCTTGTTCTGTTGGCAGATAATTTTGCTTATTTTAAGTAATAATTATCTTAAAACTAGAAAAAAACCAAGTAATTTTTGCCTTAAAATTGGAAATTATGTCTTGCCCAAATCTAGGCAAGACATACTTTCTTATTTTAAGGCAAAAATTACTTGTTTTTGTAAAAGTTTTTTTTTTGCTTAAAAATGAACATGACAGGCGAGATATTTGTTCTAGTTTTAAGATAATTATTATTTAAAATAAGCAAAATTATCTGCCAACAGAACAAGAAAAATGTTCTTATTTTTGAAAGTAGATTTTTGCAGTGAACTTTGTTTTAATTAAATTAATTTCGTTTTAAATTAATAATTTAATTTAGTCTTAATTCTCATTTAACTCTCCACCTTGCCAATATTTCATGGCTACACTTATCATCAATCCACTGATCATCAGTAGACTATGTGTTGTACTGGGCTAAGTCCTAAGGGTACAACTGAAGCCTGTTAAGGACTAAATGACTAACCGTTAAAGTGGGTGTTACTCTGCCATGGATGAGAAATTAAGAACAAGCTAAAGAATTTATGTTAAGTGCATTCATTTGTTCATATTAACAGAAGTGATGCCTTAGCTAGTTTATTTAATGTCTTTGATCTAGTGGTCCAAACTGTACATTTGGTAGACTATATGCTTATAAGTGGCCAATACATACAGCTATGAAGCTGTGCAGCTTATTACCTTTACTGCAGCGTGGCTGACTTTCTGTTAAATATTTGCAGATGCTCATTAATTCATGTGAAAAACTGACTCTCGTGAAAAACTCACTGAAAATATTATCTATTGGGGCATTATGGGAAATACAGTGCCTGTAGTATATTTATATATACACCTCTGTGGAGTCTGCATGTTCTCATTGTGTCTGTGTAGGTGGATGTGCCCTACGATGGATTGGCACCCTGTATCGCCAGTTAGGCACCAGCTCCCCCTTGACCAGGATAAGCGGATAAGACAATGAATTAACGTAGTACATTAATGTGTCATATCCAATATAGTGGGTCCGATTGAGCCCCTGCCACTGGTTATGCCATCACTGGTTGTCACTTTGACTAAGACCCCCAATCATACAGCTAAGCACAGGACACTAAATCTCAAAGCAAGTTGTTAGGTGGCACGTTCTTTGTTTGCCGAGTCCTGTCTGGTACTGTCAAACATCAGAAGATTCAGTCTTCATACTGCCATTATTACCAAATGAAAATGGGATTGGGGCGTATCTATCTAAACTTGATACTGGATTGTATAATATCCTAAATGAAGCCCTAGATAGTAATAGGACACCACATTTGTAGCAGACCTCCAGCTTTAGTTATCCAGTCTAAAATACTCTTGCTGTATCGAATGTAATTTGTAATCAGCTCATACTGTACAATCTGACCATGAACTTTTATCCCTTATTTCAGTTTCAGTCTATGTCAAAGATGTCACCACATGAAAAATCACCGTTTTGTAGGCAATTGTGATCTTGTTGAAGTTGTCAGTCATGGTTGGAGGTCATCATGACCACAAATAAACTTAAAATAGTGAACATTCAGACAGCATGAATCCTATTTTTCTTTATTTCCAGCATATTCCAATACCCCTACCAACTTTCAATGATGTCAGCATAATAATGTCATGCTGGGACTTTCTGATCTGCTCCTTTCAGCCCGTTATCTGCATGTTATGACAGACTCCATTTCCCTACCTTCCCTCCTAAGCCTGCTATCCCTTCTGTGTATGTAGTTAGTTCTTTGCAAATGTTAAACTTGCAAATATTTCTTGACTCGGCGGTCAAATTCAAAGGATGAATATTCCATAAATTGACATTACTGAATGTGTATGCTATAGTTTTCCGTGTTTACTTGTAACAACTATTGCTATAGAAGCATTTATTAATTTTAGTTAAATATGACAGGTCAAATTCTGTAACTTCCTAGTTGAAGGGGAAACATTTATGAAGAAATCCAAGCAGGGATCTTGGCAATTTATGAAAACCAAATGCTCAAGGATGCAAAAACCGGCGATGTGCATTATGGAATTTGGAATTGTGGAAGGGTCACTTAGATTTCCCATTGACAGTAAGGTACACTAACAGCTTCAATCATTACCAAATGATCATCAAATGGATATTATTTACTTGCGTTAAAAGAAAAATTCAAAACAAAATAAATAAAACTTTTCTGACTCTTGTGCACTATATGCAGTAAACAAAAGCTATATAAGACACCAGTGATACGTTAAATGGTTAGATTCTTCTACTGATCAGGTCTATGGTACGCATCTTGCTCTAATTACAAGACCACAGAGAGCATTCATCAAAGTCACCAAATAACTAAATCCAAGACAGTGAAGAAAGGAAATATCTGCGAAGTGATGATACTTAGCTTATTCCAATGTTTTGCATTTTGAATACAATTCCTTTGTTGTCTTGATACAGGTTTATAAAAAAATATTATGACGACCACTAGATATCTACACACTGTAGATCTGTGAGACATTTGTGCAAAGTTCACAACACAGTTACATTTCTATAGCAACTATGAGGTACGTTCACTGTTGCTAAGTGTCAGGTGATAAATATGCCAGTGCAAGGGTGGGCAGTAGAATTTCTCCTGTGCCTCTGGCTCGTGACTTACTCCTCAGTGTGAGCCAGTAGCATGCAACGTACAGCAAGCTCCCCCGTAAAGCTTTTTCAGCCTACTACAGGATTTGAGATACGTTTAATTTCTGTGGGTTTGCAACATCAGTAAAATCTGAAGCCAAAGTGAAGTCCAATAATGGTTCAGTTACTGTGTTGCATATCTCTACCTGATTTCAGTTTTGCCATCTTGGTGTCTTTCCATGAGTATGGACCATGCTGCTCTGACTAATCACCATGCTGTTTGTTTTACGCTTTCACACAATGGCCTCCATTTCCCTCAGCACATTATTTCTTATTAGAGCCATTAAGATGTTCCCGATCACTTTGTATGCATGCTAAGGATTTGCATTTGCATTCACTAGGCCACTGCTCATGCCTCAGAGGAAAGATACATCAATGACTGTTTATTTTTTACTCTAATCCCAATGAAAGGAGGCCCTCACGCTCAGCTAAAATGGAAGACTGGCTCTCTGAACTGCTGCAGATCTCACCTGACCGTACAGCTTGGGCATTTCTTTGTTAGAGGGTTACTAAGCTTGCCTGAAGATATCACTGTTTGAGACAAATGACAGTATCATGGTTTAATGACCACTACTGCGATTTAACATCTTGTTTCTATGAGTAAAATGGGGTGCAAATCTAGCAGGGAATCTGCTCTCTTCACTCAGTAGACTTGGCTACTGGTGAGCTGTGTTACAGAGCTGTGAGCTGTCTGAGGTGTTTTATAGTTATCTGATACTATAACCGGGTGCTAATGTTTTCCAGTTGTATGAGAAATTAACTAATGTGTTTCAACACCACAAGTATGAGTTCCAGTATGGTCATACCTACCAAATTCTGAACCAACTTATGGTGTTTTTTCTGTGTGACTAACAGTGTTTCAGAGGTTTCAGGAGTGCCCAGCTTTATCCGAATCCCCCGAGCAACATATTTAATGCACCAACATATTGATACTATTCTTCTCTGGAGTACGGTCTTTTTCTGACTGTTAGCATGGAGTCCCGAGTCAAATCTGGGTGGCAGTACTATAGCCTAAGGATTTGACAAGCTAACAGCAGGTCCATAGTTGGATAAAAAAAAAAAAAAAAAGAGGAAAGCCACAACGGATGCCAATAATGCTACAGCACAGCTGACGTCCTCTGTCACTTCTCTCTAGCTGTTGGGACACATCGGGGGTGGTTATATGTGGAATGAAACTTTTGGTGGGCACTCTGGATGTGTGAGGATGACCGGATGCCCCCACTCACAGCCTTGGAGGAACTGTTTTGTTCTGACGTTGACGTCGATGGGAGGAGGGTCGTGGATGTATTGAGGAGGATTCTCCCCAGGTCACGCGCACACTTCCGTTCATTGCTGATGTAGCTCAGTCTGTTGGATTAAAAACGGAAATCTGTTCCTCAGAATTGCAGGGTCAAGGTAGGATTCACAGGCCAGAGACCATGACCCTGTAGGAGGGGGGCATGTGTCTGTGGCGGGGGCTTGAGGCTGGACTGCTGTTGGGGCTGCAGCTGGCATCAACTCCTCCTATGGAGGGTAAGTAGGCATGATGCAGAATGGGCAGCTGTAACGAAAGCCTGCGCTGTATGCTGTGGACACAGAGCACATGAGCATCGCTGTTAAAACACATATCAAGAGTCAGTGAATGCACTGACACAGACAACTGGTAATAATTAAATCAACATGTTTAAATACACTATACATAACAGGACAAAAATGGTCTACGTTAGTCAGCAATTAGATTTCTTTCAGCATTGTCTCTTCAGTCTCTACATTTAAATTATAATAATTAACATAAAATATATGTACACTAATATTATAAAGAAAATGCAATATTATGGAGACAATGATAAATTAGTGCATATAAAACCATAGCATTCACTGCTTGACCACAAAAATGGGCGCACACTAATATTTCGTTGGACCTCCTTTAGCTTTGATTACAGCACACATTCCCTGTGCCATAAGTATCGATAAGTATTGATAAGTATATTCAGGTATCAGCTGATCTCATTCTTTGGGCACATAACATTGCTGAACCTAAACTTGACCAACTGCAGCAACTACAGTTCATAGCACTGCTCCCACAAGTGGTGTATAAGACAATAGAAGATAAATAAAAATATTGAATAGATTAATTGTTATGAGTTGGGTGTAAGGTGAAAAAAGAGGGCCCAACTGCAGACAACTACAGTATCTCAGGCCTTTTGGCCTTAGGCCCCGTTTACACATAGATGGTAAGCTCCCGGAAGTGTCCCGGAAGAGTGTTTGGCTCCTCCGGGCCGTCTTAGGGATCAAACACCATTGTTAATGCCGGCGCTAGGGGGTGTGGCTTTGTCCCGGCTTCACCGGGAATCGTGGAAAAAATTATTCAACATGTTGGATAATTCTGGGAACGCTCCTGGAGAAGAGCGTTCCTGTAGTCCCGACCCGTCCTGTAGTGTCGCAGTTTACACCGCCGTTATTTGGCGCCTGGCACTGTATCCCTAATCAACGGCGTATAGAGCCCTCACCGGTGTACCCAATGGAGTTTTAACCAGCGACAGACGCGATCAA
>JAVSBU010000083.1:1322466-1334078 GCA_033118015.1 Loricariichthys derbyi | reverse complement strand
GAGTCCTGTGTGCAACCAGTTGAACTTGATCTCTGCCGTTCTCCGCTTAGGGGGCGGAGCTAAATTTGCATATTTTCGTGACCTTCCTAAATGCCTAACCGGGATTTTTGCAGGTAACACTGAAAAAGGCTTATCTCAGTTAACTCGACCGCAACCGTGTATGTGTGAACATAGCATTACTTTCTTTCTTGTTTGTTCCTGAATTTTGTTCCTTGGATCTTGGCATGATGTCTAACTTTTGAGGATCTTTTGGTCTACTTCACTTTATCAGGCAGGTCCTAGTTAAGTGATTTCTTGATTGAGAACAGGTGTAGCAGTATTCAGGCCTGGGTTTGGCCTGATTGAACTCAGGATGAAAAACCTTTTTCACACAGGGCCATGTAGGTTTGGATTTTTTCCCCCTTAATAATACAAAAGCTTCATTTTGTGATTACTTGTGTTGTCTTTGACTAATATTTAAATTTGTTTGATGATCTGAAACATTTAAAAGTGACAAACATGGAAAAAAAATAAGAGCTCATGAAGGCGCAAACACTTTTTCACACCACTGTATATACCATGCCCTGCAAATCAGCTTGAATGGATATAAGTTCAACTCTGTGAAAAGGGCATAATTAATAATTGCAAGTGTTCCTCAGCCTTCCTTTGGTTTATTTAATTCTCTCTAACATTTGGTGGAGAGGCATTTACCAACTGAAAAGCTCACCACAGTTTTGTTATCATTTTACTGTACACTGTTTTGTGCTTGCACAACCTTGCTAAACCTTTATATGCCTATACTCAGTATGCAGGAGCTGTTCTGACACCACTATCATATGATAATGGCCCATAGGGAGAAATATTAGTAGGATAGGTCACAGAGGGTGCGGTGGATGCATTGGCATATCCCTGGGCTGCAAGAAAAACAATTCTTCAAATAAAAGTGTAAAGCATGTACTGTACAGAAAATTGTCCTTTTGTTACTCATTTATGTAGGTTTTTTAAGCTTGTATTTATTATTATTTATATGTGGGTAGTGAAAATGCATAGCAATACAGATTAAATATAATTCAAATTATTTTGAGTTGGCTTACCATGTTAAAATGATTCTTGCTTTACATTTGTTACGATTTGTAAATATTTGGTCATTTAATTAACAAATTAGTTTTTGCTAGATTTTGGACCATGATTGATTCACGTCAATGCAGCTACAAGAACGTGGAGTTACTGATGTAAGCTGATAAGGTCTGACTTCCAATGGTCATTTCATTTCATTCCAAAGATGACCGATGTGGTTGAGTCAGGACAACACGTTATTCCGCACCACACTCAACAAACCACAACTTTATACAATTTGCTGCCTGAGTTGATATTTGGTATTGTTTATGGTAATAAACAAAAGCAAAGTCTAATGTGCATCTGCCAATTCATAAAGCTCATAATAAATAATTAATGTGCCTATGTTGCTTCGAATATCAGTGTGGAATTAAACAGTGAGCACAGCAGTTGAAAACAAAATGTTTTATGACCTATGCACTTCAGCATTTGGTGTTATCATTCTGTTAGCTCATAGCACATGAGGTGTTGTTGCTCACAAGTGAACTGCAAGTGTGGCATACCATATCATATCTGAGTTCCTCAATAAAACCCATTAAACTGCCAGTGTTTTTGAGACTGTAGGTCTCTATGACACACGTCAAAGTGACGTCTCTGCTCAAACCACTGTCATTAGGTACTCAACTATTGACCAAGAACACCATATAATCCCTGAGATTTAGACATGACCCAGGTTTCTGGCAATTTGGTCCTTTTCAGTATCGTTCCCACCTTCATACACAGTGGAATAAAGCACTAAAGCAGATGAAATTAGGAAGGAAAACAGACATGTGAAGAAACATAAACACAACCTCTGCTACATACCAGAGGACTCACATTTACCACCACACTGTTTAATACTCACCCTACCTTGAACTTCTACATTATGCACAGATTCACACTCTCTCACACACATCCTCTCACATGCCCACACATTGACTCTTTTGCTGAAGACAGTGACAGCTCTGCCACTTGGATACCCAGTGGCACTTCCATCACCCTGCATTTCATTTTTCCCTTTTGATAAAGCCTGAGGACAGAGGGGGTGTGTTTAGTTGGAGAAGCTATGTTAAGACAAGGAGGAAGGAAAGAAGAGAGAGCAGCAAAAGAATGAGAATAAGAGAGAGCGTGCCAGCTTGATGGCCCTGTGTGGGCCCTGTGTCCCAGTGGGTGGTGTTTTCCTTGCCTCTACTGTGGCAACAACGTGACAGAGACGGCACATGTAAAGAGTAGAGTGACTTGGTTACTTGGTTACTCGTCCTGGTTGTCATATCTTCCAGTACTCCACCTCACCGTGCTCACCTAGTCTCATCCTCCACTCACTCATCAGAGACCGAGAGATTCTGTTTGTGTAGGAAGTATGAATTTGATTGCTAAAGCCTATTCTTGCCAGAATTCACACATGGGTAAAATTAGAGGAGTGCGTGGGTGCACACAGCAACACGCTCACTCATAATACATCAGCTAAACACCACTGCAAAAGTCCACCTACTCCATACGCAGCAGGTTAAAGACACAGCTCATATTAAGATGGGAATTTCATTGACTGATTGGGGGAGGAAACATGTGGTACATTTGATAAGTAACCAAATAATAACCAAAAATGGAATCCCAGAGTAAAAGGCAAAGGAACCCTTTTCATGTCTATTACTAATGTGACTTATTCTTAGCTGCTTTTTAATTGACTTTTGAGATCCAGCAACATGATCTGGAGAGGGGAATAGATTAATCTGTAATGTGGAGAACTTGCAAGGTAATGATAATAAAAAATTCTGCTCTTGTCCTGGCTCAGGCTCAGGTCCCAGCACAGAGCCTCTGGTGTCCGCTGGTGTTGTTAATATTTCAATTATGCTCATGAATAAATGAATGAAATAGGTGCTAACATTGTTCTCTTGCATTGTCATGGATTACTCTAGTGGCATACTACCTCTCTGTGCTGGAGACTTGAGATGATTAGATGTACATTGAATTGTGATTTAGTTTAGAGCTATAGAGCAAGGGGACGGAGACAAACAGACAAAGAGTGAAGCAGTACTAAAATAAACACAGAAACAAGCAGACTATGCTACCAACAAGACATACAATAAACTAATTGGCAATGAAAACTAACAATAAGGACTGATGCTAACAAACAATGGATGTTAACACAAGGGACTTTTCTAACACTGATAATACTAACACACATGGACAGTAGGCTAATGGTTAATGTTAACTTAACAAAACACAACGCTAGTTCAGACTGACAATGCTAACAGGACCAGGCTACGTGATCAGACAATGATACTACAAATATACAGGATCAGACAATACTAACGCAAATATTGAGACAACATAGAGGAAGGGCGGTGTACAGGCCGGAGTCTGGAGGTAACCGGTAGGGGCTTAGTGGTCAGTGTGGAGACAGTTGGCTGCAGCTCTGTGTTGCCCAGACCCACTCGGCACCCCCCCCCCCCCGTGTGGTCGTCCAGGCAGCGACAGACCTAAAGGTCCACATGGGGATACCGTAGGTTCCTTGCCGCCCTAGCAGGGTCTTTGTCTGGGCCTGTCCCTGCACTGCACCCTTCCGGACCTCACCAGTTCTCCCCTCGTCCCGTGGTTGGCCGGTTCGGGACATCCGACTGTAAAACCAGTGTCCACGTAAGTGTGGTTGGTCGGACCGGTCTGCCAGCAGTAAAATCGGTTCCACTTCACCATGGACATGTCCTAAGCTGTCCCCACATGTCCTAATGGGTTCGCCATTTTGACTTTTTGGTCTTGTTTTGGGCTTTATTTGTTACTTTGTTTTCGTTCCCTTTTAGTTTCCTTATTTACGTTGAATAAAGCCTTCCCTTATTCATGAAGCTGTCTGCTTTTGGGTCCTTCCTTTAACATCTCGCTCCGTTTCATGACAAGTGCATATCATGACTTTAAAATCACAGGAGAAGGAAACACACCAAAGAACTATTAACGGTTAATTATTGAATATTTTGACCAATTTATATTATAACACATGTCACTTGAAATGAAACTAATGAAAAAGGTCACATTTTAGTTATAATGTAAAATGCATGTTCCCTATAAAGTAACAACAAATAATTTGCATGCATTGCAAACATAAGAAATTTACAATAATGCCATGGGAAACGTAGAAAAAAAAAAAAATTAAACAAATGTATTAAATTTTAAATATTGCCATGTGCGTCCTTTATATATTTCCATTTCTTGAATCCTTTTCATATTGTGTAACATTTGTAAACACTTGTGTTATTAAGAGCTGCTTTGTGTAGTGTTTGTTGCTGGGAGCTTTTCAGTCTCTCACTATTTTTTGTTCCATGTCCTCTTCTTATTCAGTAGAGCTAATGGGATTGTGATCCATGGCTTGAAAGAGATTGGCGCTATTGCTGTTGGTTGCTAAAACCTTTTCCGCATTGTTTACATCTGACTTCTCAAAAGCCAAAATGTGTCTCTACAATGCACACCGCATTTTACTTTGGTATAAGCTGCTCAGTGTATGAGTTCTCCATGTCATGACTGGAGGGGGCAAAGTCACATGAGTACACTCCAACTGTTTTGTTATGCTTGCAAAACTTGCTAGCAAGCTGGTGTTAAACAGTTTCCGATCCAGTTTCAGTCCCTGCCTCCAATAGCTATTTGTATGGAGATTAGTGTGTTCCCCATACTGGGTCTGCAATCCCATATTCAAAAAAGGTAGGTGGATTGGCATCTTTTAATTCCTGTGAGCTAAAATGTATGCTAAGTATTTCCAGGATAGGCTTCAGATCCACAAATAATCTTCCAATGATAAGGTGGTTACTTAACCCTAGAACGCTAACAATGGGTGATTTTCACCAACACAATTTTTGTCATGTGATTTCATTGTGTTGCTGCTGTCTGAGTTTTATTTTATGTGATGTTGCATGTTGTAAAATTAAAGAAGGGTTCCAAAACTTGTCATACTGTGTTGTACTTTTAAAATAAATTGATGAAAACTATATTTTATTTGGAATTTTATACGTTAGTGATGGTGTTACTAATTTTAACGTTAGTGTTCTAGGGTTAAGATGAATAAATAACCAATAAATGGTTTACTTTATTTGGTTTGTGCTTTTGTTGGTTAGGGCTCTTTACACTGACATTACAATCATAGTGTCACGCCCGGGGGATTTGAACACAAAAGGGACCCATATGCAGGACAGTGGAACTAATAAAAGGTGCTTTATGAAACATAACCAAAACGCAAAACCACATAACAACAGAAAACACAGCCAAACCGACTGACCCCCAGGAACCGGTGCGAACTGGGATGCACGATGCCGTGAGCGCACGTCCCCTAACCAGGCCCATCGGGGAGGAGCCCCGGGCAGCCCCAGGCCGGAGGACACCGCTTCCCAACCATACGGCGCCGCTGGCCACATCCCGCGCGGACGTGCGAAGGGACCTATCCGCGGACTCCCGCCAGCTGTCCACCGGAGCCTGGTGCCCCCTGGGCACTGGGGGGGGCACAAGATATGTCCCTACCCTGTCTAACGGTCGGCTAACATACCTCGGGGCTCTTGCCCCTACTCCACCTGCCCTCTGCCAAGAGCAGGTGGTACCGTCATCCCTGAGATGGAATTACCGGGGCCGGGACGTGGCTCACCGCACCCAAGCTAGCTAACCCCGCTAGGTTGTAAACCACAATGTAGGCATACCACCTCTACATTCTAGCCTCGAGTTGGGGTGCATCCCTAGTTCCACCACAGCGCGCCGCCCCTCAGATCCAGAATACAAGCATCACGCCGTCGCTACGTGACGAACTCTACGGAGCCGAAATGCCGCTCGTATACCTTTTCTTCTTCGGGGCCTTTATAGTGAGGAACACAGCTGACTCTAATTACCGCTGCGCTGTGGTGCCACGCCGCTAGAGGGATATACTCCCTCCTCCAGCGGCGCGGAAACCGTATGCCCCGACGAAGAAGACCTCTTGTCGTGACACATAGCATGATGGTGCCACCATCATGGTTCACCATAGGGATGGTATTGGGCAGGTGATGAAGAATGCCTGCTTTCCTCCAATCAATTAATAGAGGCCAAAAAGTTCAGACCAGAGAATCTTGTTTCTCACAGTCCGAGAGCCCTTTAAGTGTTTTTTTCCAAACAGAAAGAGTTCTGCCTGGCTACTCTAACAAGCCCAGATTGCTGGAGTGCTGCAGTGATGGTTCACCTTCTGGAAACTTCTCACATCTGCACATAACATCTTTGGAGCTCAGCCAGAGTGGTCATTGGTCAAGCTCTTACCAAGGCACTTCTCCCCAGATTACTGTGGTGGAACAGCCAGCTCTAGGAAGAGTCCTGGTCATTCCAAACTTCTTCCATTTAAGAATTATGGAGACCACTGTGGTCTTGGGAACTTTCAGTGAGGCAGATTTTTGGTTGCTTTCTCCAGATCTATACCTCTATAAAATCCTGTCTCTGAGCTCTATAGGCAGTTCTTTCCTCCTCATGACTTGGTTTTTGCTCTGATATGCATTGTTAGCTGTGAGACCTTATATGGACATGTGTGTGTCTTTCCAAATCATGTCCAGTTAACTG
Organism: Loricariichthys derbyi; assembly: GCA_033118015.1. Classification (NCBI taxonomy): domain Eukaryota; kingdom Metazoa; phylum Chordata; class Actinopteri; order Siluriformes; family Loricariidae; genus Loricariichthys; species Loricariichthys derbyi. The sequence continues at coordinate 1,327,454 of JAVSBU010000083.1, read as the reverse complement.
AATTATCCACAAGTGAACTTCAATGAAGCTACAGAAACATCTTAAAGATGACCGAATAATGTGAGTTTTAAGTGTCGTAGCAAAATACCTGAAACTTATGCCATACAACAGGTTAGTTTTTTCTTTTTAATAAATTTACAAAGATTAATAAAATTCTGTTTTCACTTTTTCATGGTCATGCATTGAGTGCACAATAATGGGAGGAAACAATTCTTATTTTAGCACATGGACTTAACATAAAATAAGAAAAAAATGGAAGGGTCTGAAGACTTTCTGAATGCATTGTATATAACTGAGAGTTTTTGTTATACTCGAGTGAAATTTCTCAAAGCTCAACAGCTCTTATTAGATGTAGATCATCTCCTAATAACCCATGCTACGCGACTTGCATTTCAGAATATTGTCCTGTCAGAACGTGTTTCATGCTCTTTTGCTAGCATCTAGACCTTTCTGCAGACTGACAAATGGTGACATTTACATTTGCCCTCTATCAAAGAAGAGAAACTTTGTTCTGGAATGCTCTGTTCTAAGTTGAAAAAGTGTAAAAGGGTGTTCAAGTTCACAACCCTCTTGTCAAATGCTGGTATATCTGTGTGCATTTGCAGAAACGATTAAGCCCATGAGAGTTGATTTTGTCCTCAATAATATCCTGACTGTGCTTTTACAATATTAGAATTGTCTATATGAAGAAGTTAAGAATGCACACTCACTTGCACTCAGTAATGTGCATTATACATATATTTTCCTCTTTTTCTGTACCTTAACAAAAATGAAATAAAGAAAAAAATAAATAAAAGCAATGCAACAATACTTATTGATGTGAAGCTTATCAGTGGGCCCTCATGCTTTGGGTATTTCCATTTCAAAGAGTAAGCTAAACTGAGATAAAAGTGAGTGGAGACAAAATGTTTACACAGTCCAACAAAGACTTGAAGAAAGACTTCAAGACTTTGACAGAAAGAAATCCATAGACAACAAGTCTACAGAACTTAAAAATATTTCTGAAAACAACAGGACCAAAATTTTTGTTTACTTATCTTTAAGTGATATAGCAATCTAATTAAAATCCACAATTATATACATGCATGTTTTAGATGCTGCTGTTTGTAATGACAACCCTAGATTAAACTAGTAGCTAGTTCATATTTCTTCTTCATTGCTACATTGATGTCCATAGTGAGAATGATCATCGCAAGACTTGGGCAAGACTGATCATGTAATAGTGTAAGAACAACGACTGCAAAAGTAACAGTGGCAGGGGTAATAACCAGGAGTTGGGTCTTAAGTGCCTGCCCGACTCTTCTGGATGAAGCTAGCCAGTCCTCTGTCAACAGGGGCTGGAGACCGGCCAGTGAGAGATGAGGGCGGTGCATGACACAAGCTTAACAGTGGCCCGTAGCAGGGAAACAAGAGTTGACTGGTGGCAACCAAGTGGAAATCATCAACAGCAAGGCAGCAATTGGTACACCATTCGACCACCGCAGTTGTACCCATTCGATTACCACACTACAATGCAAGTAATCCAAGGGAGTGCTATCAGGCACATTTGCAACACATCATTGTGGCTGGACAGCAATGACCTTGGCTGTTAAGGTCAGTTCTTCTGGAATTGCCAGTGCCTGAACATGGAACATGCCACAGTCACACTCCCAATGGTAGTGTGAAAATGCCTACCATGGAATGGAGCCCACGGTGGCTTAAGGACAATAATATTGTTATAAACTTCTTTTTAACCAAATGTGTTATAATCTTTTGCAAAGAGTAGGACTGTAGAGCTAATAGGTAACTAAACCCTGTGCTATAGTGATTGGATATAAGCTGCATATTTATCATATAGGCCTTATTCCACCACTACTTTTTATATCTGAGTTTATTTGGGTTTATTTTCTGGCTTTTCACTCAGATTCTTATGCATGTTTTGAAAATTTATTGTGGAAGCAAATTGGAAAACCCCTACATGAACTACCTAAACAAAGAACTTGAATTATTATCACATTATTAGCATCATGCTTTATCCCAGTATCGTGGCGGATGGTCTGTGGATATGGGTAGAATCTGAATTTACTTTGTGCAGCAACCGGATCAGTCTAGAAAGGATGGCAATACACAGAATTCAACAGTCTAGTTGCAACCCTAAGAAATTACATTTTTCAACCATTTGTTTCCACCAAGTCATCAGCGCTGCAGAAAATAATTTTAACGTCACGTCATGCCAGTTTATACTGCATTCTCCGGTTTCCTCCCTCACTCCAATGACATGCTTTAGGTTAACTGATTATGCTAAAAGTGGTGTGTGTGCATGCGTGCGTGCGTGCGTGCGTGTGTGCCCTAAGATGGAGGTCCTGCACCCTATGGCGCCGGCTAGGCACCATCTCTCCCATGTCCAGGATTAAACAGATAGGAAAGTACAGTAAATGAATGAGTCAATGATGAATATATGTTTATTGTAATAATTCCATTGTAAAGATGATTTGTCACTTTATTTTTGATTATTTCAATTATTTAGATGAATTTGTCACTTTATTATCAGGGTTCAACACTATGATTGCCTGAATGTTGAATGCACCCATCATGCAAAAAATGGTCATATCTATTTGCGTGTCCAGTCAAAACAAACAAATGATATTATCTGTTGACAATTGAATCATAGAGAGACATGTTTTAAAACTTTTATTAAAACTTTTTAAAAAAGATTGGTTCAGGACAATTGTAGAAATTTGGTTTGGGACAGTGAACCTTCTGGTTGCAAAAAGGTGAAGGTTGAACCCTGTTTTGTATGACCTATAATGTTTGAAATAAATTGTAGTTGAGAATGGAAACAGAAGACTTTAGTGAGTCTTCAGGGGGTGGTTTTGGAGCTTGAAAATATTTGAGAAATTTGAGAACCAGTGAGCTAAATGATTGAGGGTAAAGCACCTTGCTCAATGGATCATCAGTGGCACTTTGGTGTAGCTGGGAATTGAACCATACAATTAGTAGTCCAGTGCTTTAGCTGCTGAGCCAGTTGGTCTAGCTATGGTTGATATGGAAATTCTACAACCACTACACTGTAAAGCATTACAGCAAATGTGGAAAAACAGATAGAGCCAGTAAGTCAAATCAAGGCTGTTAATTTATCCACATATCAACGGAAATTAATAGAGTGTTCAGCACATTTCACACATTTTGTAATAGGATGGTAAAAACCACCAGTTGATATGTCCATGATTACAGCTACACGCCTGGTTTATGATACCATTACAGTGACAATTTAATGAGCTGCAGTCGTTTTATTACTGGTTTTGTTAGAAAGACAGCTCTCACCTCCAATCTACCAGTGGTGTTACATACGTCATGTTAAACCCAGGAATATGCAGCACAGTGCATCTGAAGATAAGAACACATCAATAACATGGAAGAAAAATTGCAATATCAGAGTATTCAAGTTTTAGAGTACTTTATATATCAAACATGTCTGAATTAAAGGAAAATTGCAGCAATTTCTTGAATTTTTTTAGATAACATCACTGACAGCATGTTCATGTTTTATTCTCAACTTATAAAGCTTTCACAGAATGTAGATTACATTTTCTCATAATACATTTTCAAATCTGATACAGGTCTAAATCAAGGATCAGATTTGAAATATGTTTTTTTTCTGCCTACAACTGTTAAGTACTGTATCATGACCATTAAAGAGGTTATGCAAAACATCACTGCTTTGTTATGCTTGCAAAACCTGTGTGTTCCCCATACAGGGTCCACAATCCCACATTCAAAAAACATTCATGTAGGTGGATTGACTACTTTTAATTCCTGTGAGCTAAAACGAATGCTAAGTATTTCCGTTTGTGCTTTTGTTGGTTAGGTTGTTGTGTCAGTACACTGAGATCTGGTTTTGTAATAAAGTGACACGCATTGTGTTTGGTGTGCTTTTTTTGCACATATAAAATCCATTGGAAAATTAAGACAATGATAAAACAGAACAGGGACATGTCCTTGGACAAGAAAAAACTGGATGCTTTGTGCCATTTCCTCATTTTTGGTTATCAAATTGATACATGCAGATGAGGAATTCAAAAATAGGGGAATGTGACCTGACTATATGAACAGCTATAAAAATGAATCCAGCTATTGAAATGGATATGAAGAAATTGTTTAATATTTGTTAAATAGACTAGGTCTGTTGTAAACATGGCCCATCCTTATGTAAAAAGCTGAGAAAAGCATCAAAGAGCAATTTTATGTTTTTAACTCAAGATGTGAAAGCAGATCAGATCAAATGCTACGCAACATTGTTGAGCCAGCATTCCCACAAGACAGAACTCTTATGCAGTGATCTCAGATAAAGTGGATAAGGTGCTACATTTACAATAGTGCTTTGTCAGATGCTCAGTGTGACTTCCAAAAGATGCAACCATTGAAGGTGTCATGATGCAAGTATCTGATGTTCGATTAGGATTCTTTAAAAATCAGACCAGAAACCAGTGCTACTCTGAGACAAAGACAAGTTCTCAGTTTAACACTAAGATCATATACAATAACAAATACTTGAAGAGCTTGATGAAAATTTGGCAAAGTACATACACTGAGCAAGTAGAACAAATGTGCAGAGGATAGAAGGGACATATGTCTCTACTAAATGAAGCCGTATTTCATAAATTATACAGGTCAGCAATACTCTTGAGCTAATACCAGAATCGGAAGAATAGAGCTCATACTTATGGAGATTTTGACTCAAATAAGCTCCCAGACAAAGAATGATTAAGGTGGTGTCACGCCCTGGAGGCTTTGAACATAAAGAGACCCATACGCAGGACAGTGGGATAACATAAAAGGTGCTTATTAACATAAAGACGAACAACACATACAAACCAAAGACAGTCAAAACCGACTGACCCCCAGGACAGTGCGACCTGGGATGCCCACGGCGGTAGAGACACGTCCCAAACAGCCCAAGCAAAGGCGGAGCCCCAGGCAGGCCCCAGGCAGAGGACACCGCGCTACGG
>JAVSBU010000083.1:1307686-1322366 GCA_033118015.1 Loricariichthys derbyi | reverse complement strand
AAACCTTTCTTTTAGTTGTCTACTAGCATATAAGTGGAAAAAGTTGCATTAGTACCACTGAGATTTTTTATTGAGTCGAATATGACAGTTATATACTTTGGCAACAGTTATTGCCAGTGGGGCAAAATGGGTTAAAAATTATAATAAATCCTTGTGTTCCCCAGAGGTCACTTTGCCTTTGCATATCTCTGTCATATTTTTATCTAATGGGCTGAACATTCAGATATGCATTAACTTTTATGACTTTTCAGAGGAGAAAAATGTTTTGGGAAAAATTCATCAAACCATAATAATTAACAAGCATATTAATGAGCAGGAGTTACATAGAAGTCCCTCTGGGGTCCATCTGGAGACCAATTTGTTTCTTGAATACCTTCGTTACTAAACATCTGTTTTTTTAATGTACTTGGGTTCTGTTTTTAGAGTTACTTCTTACAAATGTAACTGAAACTATTTTTAACTTTTTTATGAAAAAAACAATAATCTTGACCAAACAATTACAACAAAATATAAAAACATTTATTCTCAACATGGCTCAGACTATCCAATGTTAACATGCTTGTCAATAATTTTCTTTCTAATCACCTGAGACAACTCTTTTCTTCGCTTCCTCTGGTCCATGTTGAGTGTGGTACACACCATGTCATGAAACAGCACAGTGACTCCCTGTAGCCCTATATATAGGCCCACTGACTGATTACAGGATTGTAGACACCTGTGATGCTGATTAGTGGACACACTTTGATTTAACATGTCCCTTTGGTCACTTTATTTTCAGGGGTACCATTATTTCTGTTCAGGTCTGTTTCATGAGTGTATTTTTTAAAAATAATTCTGTTGAAGCATGGTTGAAAAGCAATGTCTGACTTTCATTTTTTCATTTTCATAGAATTTTATTCATTATAACTTTTGTCAAATTCAAGTTATTTCTGTGACCATTGTGGATTTTTCTTTCATTAACCAAGGGGTACCAACAGTTTTGTCCACGTGTGTATAAATACCTTCATGGTGTGAGATAGGATTCATAGACTGAGAAGAGGTGGTACCGTGCAGTGAATGTCTAGTTGGGTCACAAGGCAGATGCTAGTGATTGGCAAAAAGGAGTGGTTATATTTGGGTATGCCAAAGGTCACAGTGTGCATGAAGTAGCTGAATATGTAGGTGTATCAAAGCATACGGTCATACAGGTCTAACAGCAGTGGAAAAAAATCAAGTCTACAGGAAATGCTTGTCAGAATTGTGGCCAAAAGACAAAGCTGATGGACAAGGAGTCTGCATGTTTCACAGCTTGTGAATAAAAATAGCTTCGCTTTCAGGCAGGAACTGCTTTTAGTCAGCACAGGTCCTTCGCAACCAATTTCTGAAAGAACATTCTGCAGGGAACTACATACCAGGAAGATATGGAGCAGAGCAGCATGCGCATTTCTACACAGGTTGCCCGGTTAAAGTGGGGGAGAAGAGACAAAAATTGGACTGTTCATGACTGGAAAGTGCTATCTGGTCAGAGGAATCTCGTTTCTGCCTATATGTGATTGATGCTAGGTGTTGTGTTAATCAAAGGCCTAAAGTAAGTCTTATAAGGATTGCATGCAAGGTGTGGTTCAAGCTGGAGGAGGTTCTGTGATGTTCTGGGGTGTATTATTTACACGGAAATGGGTCTTTTGGTTGTGGTGACAGTAAATTTGAACCACAATGTCTAAACCTTTCTGCTGGGGTTAGGGTTAGTGTCATTTCTATTTCTGTGATGAAGGGATAGACAAGATGACAATTCTCAACTTTACAGGGCTGCAAATGTGACTTATTGGCATCAGAAGCAGTCACACATCTGGACTGACCCATAAAATTCCCAGATGTGAATCCTCTTGATAATAACTATGCAATTTTTTGATGCAAGGGTGGCTGAATATTGACATATATCCAGACTATATCCAGAAACGTGTCCAGTCCATGCCAAATCGAATCACATCTGTTATTATTGCTTGTGGAGGTATTACACAATATTAGGTTGTTTCAGTCAAAGGTGACTAATTGTTTGTAAAGTCATATTAAAAGAGCAAGATTCAGACTTTCAGAAAGCCAGAATTAGCAAACTTCACTAGACAGAGATGTATGTGTGAACCAGTCCATCTATCAGGTACTGCTTTGTATAGCATCATGTTAAATGTTCTATGAGATTGTCCATTTAGAAAAGAAATAAATATTGCATTGCTGCTGCAAAGCCTAAGAGGAAGCAACACAAGTCTGTTTCCATCTTTCATCTAAATTAAATTTAACAATATAAAATTGTCTGAAGGGTCACAATAGGCTAAAAAAGGCCCAATATTACTAGCACTTATGAGACATTTCATTTTTCTGCCTGCTGTAATGTATGTGTGTATGTGTAATTCTGCAATCATTTTTGACATGTTTTCTCCAGAGTTAAATACTCTAGAATGGATATGAATTAGTGTAGATTGGAAAAAAGATAAGCATGCATCAACAATGCTATCTGAATGCCATCACAAAAAATATTTTTGTAAGGTATTTGGTCACATAAGAAGGATAGCACAAAACTACTGAAAGTGTTGCAGTGATGTCGGAAAGTTTGTTAAAACTTTAAAAATTTTTATATTTCTGGTTAAATATGACCTAAGTCACAATTTAGGTCACAGAAGTTATTTGTTTTCAGTTATTGAGTCACACCAGGTACAAAAAGCAAAGGTTTACATTTTTGCCACTCAGATAATATTAGATAATTTCCCTCAACAAATAAATTACTAAGTTTAATATTTTATCTCATTTGTTTAACTGGTCTCTCTTGAACTACATTTAATACTTTATGTGAAAATCTGATGTTGTTTTAGCTTATACACTCCCAGGCCAAAAAAAAGGTCACACACACTAATATTTTGTTGGACTGCCTATCACTTTTATTACGGCATGCATTCACTGTGGCATCTTTTCCACTAGCTTCTGCAATGTCACAACATTTATTTTTGTCCATAGTTGCATTAATTTTTCCCAAGATCTTGTATTGATGATGTGAGATTTGGACCATTGCACAAAGTCTTCTCTAGCACATCCCAAAGATAATCAATGGGGTTCAGGTCTGAACGCTGTGGTGACCAATCCATGTGTGATAAATGATGTCTCATTCTTCCTGAACCACTCTTTCACAATTTGAGCCTGATGAATCCTGGAATTGTCATTGTAGAATATCTCTGTGCCATAAGGGAAGAAAAATCCATTGATGGAATAACCTGGTTATTCAGTATATTCAGGTATCAGCTGATCTCATTCTTTGGATACATAATGTTACTGAACCTAAACCTGACCAACTGCAGCAGCTCCAGATCATAACACTGCTCCCACAGGTGATGACCTTTTTGGCCAAGAAGTGTATATATGCAGATATAGACAATTCTAAATGGTTCACAATTTTTTTTTATCACTTTCTATCAGACTTCCAAAGCATGCAGGCAAGCCAAATAAAAACTTGAAAAAGAAAAACAGAAAATCAAATGCAGAGTTTAATCACCCAGTGTGTTGTTCATAAAATTAATTTGTTTCTGGCTTTACAGAAACTCAAATTAAAACATTAACTTTTGAATCTATAACTCACAAGCCACTTCATTAGATACAAATTGGTAGTACTGGACTGGTTCCACTTTTGCCTTAAGAACTCTCTTATTTCTTCATGTCATACAATCAACAAGGTTGTGGAAAATTTCCTTAGAGATTTTGATTCATATTGACATGATGGCATCACCTGGTTGCTGCAGTTTTTCGACTGTACATCCTTGATTTGAATCTCCATCACGTCTAAAAGGCTCCCTATTGCAGTGATTCCCAAACATTTTTGCAATGCCCCCTTTTGTAGATAAGAGTATCTGAGCCCCCTGTCCCCACTCTGACACACACACACAGGTCTTTTTCAGCCAACTTCCACTGGAGTTTATTTTAAACACTGGATTTAAACACAATGAACTGAGATCTGGTGACTGTGGAGGCCACTTGAGTACAGTGACCTTACTGTCACATTCAATTCATCAATTAATAATACTTGTGAGAAATGCTTAAGCTGGGAGAATAAACACATTGTTATCAAAAATATCCTCTGTGGTACAATAATAAAAAGGATAAGTATTTTAAAGAATGGAAACGAATGCTCAGGGCAGAATGACGCTTAGTTAGGTGAGTGTTATACTCAGGCCATTGCAGTGAGTCATTGAAAGGTCAGCATTAAGCACTCCAATCTAGCATGAGCTCATGAACAGTTTAAGTGAGTAAAACAAGCAATCCAGATTTTTTGCCATGGAATGAATTTGGGTAGATTTTTTTGTGGGGTAAGCCAATACTGTAAGATGACCTACTGGTACTTACTTAAAATAATAAACAAATATTCAGCGTCTCTCAGCAAAGTATTTAATTCATTTATTAATTTTTACACCTGCTTAATCTATTTCAGGCTCACAGGGAAGCCGGGTCTTAACCACATGCCACTACTGGCCCACCTACCAGTTTGTATGGACTAATACATATGTAGCTCAATTAAAGTGTAGGTTCAGAGAGGCTAAGTCACTCCTATAGGTGTAAATTTACAGAATATGATTTCACTTTGCTGGTGGCATGAAAATGGTCAATGCTGTGACCTCACAGACTGGACTCCATTTATGTGGAGTTTGAATTCTCTGTGTCTGTGTGGGATTTCTCTGGGAATTCTGGTTTCCTCCTACATCCCAAAGACACGCATGCATGCTAATGCATCCTGTGAAGGCCCCTGTCTATAATTAGTTCTTGTCTTGTGCCCTGTTCTGCCAGGAAGGCCCAGAATCTCCATGAACCTGAACCTGATTAAGGAGACAAAGGCAACTCTTTTCTCAGGTCATCTGTTAGGCCCAAATGTCAAAACAAATGTTCATTTAACCTTTTTGTAATTTACCATCATATTATTTACCGATAAAAAAGGAGACATAAAATTCAAAGTCATTACATTAATTGTGCTTGATGAGTGGTGTAAGTTGATGGAAAACCTCAATCAGTCAGGTGAACAAAGTGCATCCTGTAGTTAAAAAAAAAATTGGGTTTGCCTTAAAGCTTGGACATAATCATTATCTAGATATGACAACCTCAGGTATTGCATGTAACACAGAAGGAATTTCTCTCCACTCATTTACGCAATTACAGCAAGAAGCATTTGCTACACGGTAACCTGAGCAGGGGAACAGTGCTAAGTATGATGCTGGCCCCAGTTAAAGCTGTTGTTTTCCTTATAAATGGTCCGAAAAAGCACCATCAATGTTAAAAGCCCCAAACAAGATCTTAGTCCAGGCCCTCAAACACTGCCATTTCCAGCAGCTTGCTCAACCCACTGAGCCACCAGATTTGCTGAGGGCAGTGAAAGTGGGAAATGGAAAAGGGGCTATTTCTATCCAAACAAGAAACATGTGCATAGTGGGTTTCAGGTGTATAGTAAACTGAAACAGTTGATGTATTTCCGTATTTATTAAATATTTATTATACACATGCCACATCATTAGGTATACCTTTTCAACTGCTCACTATTCCAAATCTATAATCAGCAAATCACATGTCAGAAACTCAATTCAGTAATAGTTAGGTATGTAGACATGGTCAGGACAACCTGAAATTCAAACTGACCATCCAAATATGAAAGTAGAGGTGCACCAACTGCAATTGTCTTGGATGATTCAGATTTTTGATTTTATAAAATAGGATTCGCTGAATCCGTGTTTGGCCGATTCCGACAGTCTTTCAGTCTAAGACTTATTAATTACAGCATATGGAAACATTTTTGTTCAACTTTTATTTTGATGGAAACTTGATGAAAAGCACCTAGCAACTCTAAATGTGAGGACAATGAGGTAGAGAGCGGGTTGACATGATGCAGAGAACTAGGTAGAGAGCTGGTAGAGAGCTGGCTGACATGATGCAGAGAAGGAAAGTAGATGTTTTATGTATCCCAGAGACCAAGTGGAAGGGCAGCAAGGCGTGCAGCTTTAGAGTAGGGTTTAAACTGTTTTACCGTGGTGTGGATAGAAAGAGAAATGGAGTAGGGGTGGTCTTGAAAGAGGAGTTAGCAAAGAAAGTTGTAGAGGTGAAAAGAGTATCAAATAGGGTGATGTGTCTGAAGGTAGAAGTAGAAGGTCAGTGGTGTTGTTGTCAGAATGTTGTCAGTGGGTATGCTCCATAGGTTGGAGGCGAGGAAGAGGAAAAAGAGAAGTTCTGGAAGGATCTAGACAAAGTGATAAACCGATGAAGTGCATATTCCAAGGGAGGAGAAAGTGGTGATCGGAACAGACCTGAATGGACATATTGGTGAAGGAAACAGAGGAGACGAGGATGTAATGTGTAGGTTCGGTGTCAAGGAAATGAGCCAGGAAGGGCAAACGGTGGAGGATTTTGTCAAGAGGATGGACATGCTGTAGTCAACATTTATTTCCAAAAGCAGGAGGAATATAGGGTGACTTATAAGAGTGGAGGAATGAATACACAAGTAGACTACATCCTGTGTAGAAGAGGAAACCTGAGGGAGATTGGAGATTGTACGTTTGTGGCAGGGGAGAGTGTGGCCAGGCAGCATTGGATGGTGGTGTGTAGAATGACTATTGTTGTGAAGAACAGAAAAAGAGTCAAAGCAGAGAAAAAGACCAAATGGTGAAAGCTGAGGAAGGAAGAATGTGGGGAAGAATTCAGAGAGGAGCTGTTAAAGGCTCTGGGTGGTAAGAAAGAGCTTCCAGATGAATGGGATACACCAGCAATGGTGATTAGAGAAAAGGGTAGGAAGGAACTTGGTGTATCATCTGGACAGAGAAAAGATGATAAGGAAACCTGGTGGTGGAATAGTGAAGTGCAGGAAGCTATTCAGAGGAAGAGCTTTTGGGCTTTTAATAGCACAGCGTTCCACGGTGCTCCTTGTCACGCCCTTGACTCACTCGTAGATTTCGCAGCCAACCTGCTTATTGCATCTTGGCTTAACACCATTTACTTTTGCTTTCACTAGTTGCTTCTTCAGCCCTCTGAGCTGCTTATTATTTCTGACCGTTAGCCGTTAGCATTGCTAATCGCTAGTTGATTCTGCATCTCTCTGAGATGCTTATTATTGTCACGATATGCGGGCCGAGGTGTAAAGGAGGACCCATACGCAGACAGCTTCATGAATAAGGGTAGGCTTTATTTAACGTAAATAAGGCAACTGGAGAGAACGGAAGCAAAGTAACAAATAAAAGCCTAAAAAGAAACCAAAAGAACCAAAATGGCAAACCCCTGAAGGCCGACGGGGCCAGAACATGTGGCGTCGACTTAGGACACGTCCAATGATGAAGTGGACCAGTTTTACAGCCGGAAGACCGGTCCAACCAACCATACCTATATGGAGACTGTTTTTACAGCTGGATGTCCCAAACCGGCCAACCACTGGGAGACCCAAGCGAGGTCTGGCAATGTGCAGTGCAGGGACAGGCCCTGGGCAATGCCTGCCTACGGGTTGCGCTCCTATCCTGGGGAGACTACTGCCTGACCCCTTTAGGTGTAGCCATTGCCGCCGTGTCCACAACAGGGGTCATCTCCTTGGCCGCTGCCGTGTGGTTTCTCTCCACCAGGGCTGTACCAACACAACCAGGCAGGCTCCAGGACAGAACCAGAAGGGGGTGTACGGTACAACGGTAAAGCTAACTGTCCCTCCACTAATAGCTAATCCCTGTCGTTACCTCCAGTCTCCTGACAGTACTCCACCCTTCCTCTACAAAGGAAGGGTAGTATCTTCATCCCTCACCTTCTCTGGAGCCAAAGAGCGAGACTGGTGTGTGTGCCCGTGAGTGCGCCCCACGATTGCACACATAAGTGCGGGATATGTGTACCAGTCTCGGGATGTGCCTAGCATGTAGAGATGGAAAAAAACCCTGTCTAAAAACACCCCTATTGGCTGCACAAGCCGTGGCAAATCATAGCGATTGCCGGGCTGACAGATGATACAAAATGTGGCTTACCATTGATGATGACCCGGTGAAGAATGATCCCCGCAGCTTGCTTTTAAAACGCCATTCACAGCTGAATCCAATCGCAACTGATAGTAATTGTGTCTGCAGCGCCGATTGCACATGTGCAGATGCTAAAGCTTTGTTGGATTCAGCTGTGATGTCAGGCTCACACCAGACTGCCGATGATAAACAAATGCACGCCTGGCGTGACAGTACCCCCCCCCCCAAGAGGGGCAGCTCCTGAAGCCCCTAAAAAGAAAAAAGAGTGGAAAAAAGGAAGACCCATATAACCAGTGTATCAGGAGGTTGCCAAGCTACAATTCGGGTGCTGGCAGGCCGGGGAAGAAAGGCTGGGCTGGGGGCCAGTGATGTGAGAGCTAGGCCCTGAAGCAGGCCCACGGATAGTCCAACAAAAAAAATATCAGGCTAAGGGCCATTAAACATTACAACAATAAGGACTAGGCCGGTGGCCGGTGGGGCCCAACTCCTAGGCCGGAGCCAGGACCACCACCAGCCAAAGAACTGGGATACCAGGTCAACAGCCCCAGAACACCACTGCCCAGCTGTGAGTTCAGGTCAACAACTGCACATGGCCCACTTCAACCCAAACACAACCAAGTCTCCATGCTGCCTGCAGGGACCAGTGTGCGCCTGCACCCCACCCGGGGCCACAAGAGGGCACTAAAGAAAGGGCTGTGGCTGGTTCCATGGCCAGCCAAACAAAAATGGGGCATGGGAAAGGGGCTATGCCTATGCTAGTCCCACAGGAGCCACACTAGACTTACTGCTAGTGCAGCCCATTTAGATAAGAAAAAGGGGAGCCAGGCCTACGGTTAGCAGAAACAGGCTAGGATTACAGCTAGCAGAAACAGGGCTAGGCTTATGGCCAGCCAGGCGAACTGTTTTGCCCCGACTGGGCTTACGGCTAGCAGAAACGGGGCTAGGCTTACAGCCAGCCAGGCGAACTGTTTAGCCCTGACAAACTGTTTAGTGAACTGTTTAGCCCACGCCGGCACCCGCCACACCTAAAGGGGCCAGGCAGTAATCTCCCTAGGATTGGAACTAAACCCGTAAGTGGGCATTGCTCAGGGCCTGTCCCTGCATTGCCCCTGCGAGATCTCGCTTGGGTCTCCCATGTGTTCCAGTGGTTGGCTGGTTCGGGACATCCGGCAGTAAAAACTGGCTCCATATATGTATGGTTGGTCGGATCGGTCCGCTGTAAAACTGAGTCCACTTTGTAATTGGATGTGTGCTAAGTCATCGCCACATGCCCTAGCCCCATCTGCCTTCAGGGGTTTGCCATTTTGGTGTTTTCGGTTCCTTTTTTAGGCTTTTATTTGTTACTTTGCTTCGTTCTCCTTAGTTTTCTTATTTTCGTTAAATAAAGCCTACCCTTATTCATGAAGCTGTCTGCATATGGGTCCTCCTTTTCCACCTCACCCTCCATCTCATGACAATTGTTGCTCACTGTTAGCCACACCATTGCTAATCACTAACCCCTCCTGCAGCCTTCTACGCTGCTCGCTACTGCATGAGGTTAGCCACTACTATCGCTAAGCACTGGCTGCTCCCCAGAATGTAGGCTTCCCTTTAGCGCACGCTCTGTGCACTGTGACGCTCATACCCATGGTCGCATCATGGGAAGCAAACTTCCCCTTAGGGCCAGCGGTACCGGCTCTCCCACAAAGGTGGGAGACGGTGTAGGCACAGGAGTGCCAAGATATCCTGCATAGTGCGCTTAGCCAGCGTAGGGACAGCGTCTTTCCCATGTTGCCACCATGTCCTCTCCTCTTGTCACCACTAGTGCTCATGTGGTGTCGGGGGCCATTCCCCCACACTTAGGTCCGCCCCCTCTCAATCAACCATAACATCATAAGCATCAGTTTCACAAATATTTCTGTGCAATGTATTTATATGGGAGCTCTCTACGGGGCATGTGTGGAATATAGCTCCATGGATCAGGTTGGTTTTGTGGCACCCATTCACAAGACTCTGCCAGCCTACAGCTCTACTGAGAGAGGATAAAGGGATAAAGATACTCTGGGACTAATTACTTACAATTGTCCTGTTAAATCCTGCAATGCATAATGCTAGACTGCAATCGCCGTTTGTCACTGTAGAACTCTGAATGTGTGTGTTGTTTAACTAGGAATGACAATGTCTATGTATTGATCTATTGATTGATATCATCCAGGATAAAGCATATGTAATATTTAACTTTTGGAGTTATTGCATGCCGAAATAAAAGTAACAAACCTGTGGATTGCTCCACATACAGTGGTGCTTGAAAGTTTGTGAACCCTTTAGAATTTTCTATATTTCTACATAAATATGACGTAAAACATCATCAGCTATTCACACAAGTCCTAAAAGTAAACAAAGAGAAACTTAAATTATATTATATTTAGACATGTATTAATTAATATCAATTAATGTATTTTTATTAAGGACAATATTACATATTACTAAGTGGCAAAAGTATGTGAACCATTGCTTTCAGTATCAGACCCCCCTGTTCAGCAATAACTGCAAAATATTAAGTTTATTCTTCTTTAACCATTCTTTGATATAATAACTTATGTACTTAGGGTCATTGTCTTGCAGCATGACCCACCTTCTCTTGAGATTCCAGATGTTATGACATTTTCCTTCCGAATTATCTGATATAATTCAGAATTCATTGTTCCATCAATGATGACATGCCATCCTGGCCCAGATGCAGCAAAACAGGCCCAAACCATAATACTACCACCACCATGTTTCACAGATGTGATGAGGTCCTTATGCCAGAATGCAGTGCTTTCCTTTCTCCAAACATAAGGCTTTTCCTTTAAACCAGAAAGTTCTATTTTGGTCTCAGCCATCCACAAAACATTCTTCCAATAGCCTTCTGGCTTGTCCATTAGAGCTTAGCAAACTGCAGATGAGCAGCAATGTTCTTTTGGGGGAATAGTGGCTCTGTTGTTGTTCAGTGTTCTTCTGATGATGAACTCATGAACATTAACACTGCCAATGTCAGAGGAACCTTCAGTTGCTTAGAAGTTACCCTGGGCTCCTTTCTGACCTTGCCAGCTATTACACACTTTGCTCTTGGAGTGATCTTTGTTGGTCGACCACTGCTAGGGAGGGTAACAATGGTCTTGAATTTCCTCCAGATAGTTGGATGGATGGATGGATGGATGGATGGATGCTTTATTGATCCTGAAGGAAATTTAGATAATTGTAGACAAATTGTAGACAATCTGTCTGACTGTGGATTGTAACCTTTTGCACCCTGATGAGAATCAAAGCTCTTTCTGAGGTCCTCAGAAATCTCCTTTGTTTGTGCCATGATCCACTTCCATAAACATGTTGTGAAGAGCAGACTTTGACAGATCCCTGTTCTTTAAATAAAACAGGGTACCCACTGTACCTGATTGTCCTGTACCTTTGTCCTGTACCTGATTGTCATCCCATTGATTGAAAGCATCTGACTCTAATTAGTGTGATTGTAAGGCAATCACACTATTGTTATCCAAAGGTCATCTATCTTCTTCTTATTCAGCCGTTTTTTTGACGCGTAATTTCGCCCGCAGTTTTCAAGACGTCGACACGGGACAGACACCGAAACGTGCAGAATTCTCTGGACATGGTTGCTTGTATACAGCTAAGAATTTGCACATCACATTCGCGTGCTATGCGCAAAAATGCAAGAAATATTTCCCATTGACTTAACATTACGGCCAAATTCAGATGGCCGTAACTCTGACAATTTTTTAGCTAGAAACATCAAATTCGGCATACATGGACTGGGGGGCACCCTGACCCGCCACTTGCATCATGGCAATCACACTCACATTTTCTGCAGGAAATGCACCTCTCTAGTTTCACTTACAAATTAACTGCTCATCCTAGATGTTCACATACTTTTGCCACTCGCTAATATGTAATACTGGATCATTTTCAATAAATAAATGACTAAGTATAATATTTTTCTCTCATTTTGTTAAATAAATTCTCTTCATTTACTTTTAGGACTTGTGTGAAAATCTGAGGATTCATATTTATGCAGAAACAGAAAATTCTAAATGTTTTACACCTTTCAAACACCACTGTATATGCAAGAAAGAACAAAGGTTGTCAGCTGCTTCATCTCGGCAAATAATCTTTAACTGTTCAAGATTCTTCAATTAGCATATTCATATTTTCATATGCAGCGAAGAAAAATATGGTTGGCTTTATATTAACTTTATATTGGCTTTATATCCCAACAGTTTGATGACTAAAAAGCAGAGGCCAGCTCTATTCTTCAATCGAAACTAAGCAGAAAAAGAAATAACTAAAAAAGTGCAAAGACAAGACACTTCTGACTGGGAGATCACAGATCATTGTCAAGTGATACAACCACTTGACAATGATTTGTGAGTTAAAGGGAGGGACATAGGAGTAAAGAGTACAAATGGCCAAATCTTAATAATTGGCTTGAAAATGTCTGTAATATTCAGATATCTGCATTCAGATATAAGGCTGTCAGATTTTGGCAGGTTTTGGTATGATTAATTGTATGTGTTTACATATCTGACATTTAATCCAATTTAAAGCATCTAATAATGACAAGGTTATTCAATTTAAAGCTTGAAGATACCAATTAGTTGATGACAGTCAACGCCTGGGTAATTTGCATGTGACTTTACATTGATAATTAATCTATATTAACCCATGCACAAATTTCCTGAGAATCTGTGTCCTCATTATCATACAAACAAAGGTAGCATAATTAATTGTCTTTGTCTTCATGCCTTCAGGGTAACCATGATATTTCCTTCCATACCAAATCCTTTACAATTGGGTCAGAAAAAAAGATGAAGCATAAATAAAGTGACTGCCTTTGCTGTATCCTTAAACATGTCTTGTGCTTCTCTGAATCCTTGCTGATTACAAGACTCCAAAGTGAACTGCAGCATGCATTAAAAGTCCAATCAAACTTGTGCTGCTTGTTTGTGGGCTTTAAAAGACAAATCTTATCATGACACTCAGCCTTGCACCCTTGAAGGTGTCTATAGGTCGAGGCCTGAAAGAAAATAACAAATGACTGCCATCTTCAGGTGTAAAGAAAAGCAACCAAGCAGATTCTACCCAGCTGCCTAATTAGGATAGGGGATATGGAATGGTGTAATAGTGATGGAAATGGAAATAGTAGTTATAGATCTAAGCCTCCAATTTATTAAGCAAGTCCAGATTAGACTATATGAGCTCGAAATTATGTAACACCACTGAAAATGAAGGAATTGCGTAACTGGACTGGAACCTGATTGCTATGGGGTGTAAGTCTTAATTAGGGACCTGCTAAATAACCCTAAGCAGCAGAAATGAATCACTTTGTCACAATGTGTCGATTCTTTATAAAAAAAAAAACACGTGGTCCTTAAGTGACTAAGGACTAAACAATTGTACTGAAGCGAGTTCAGTTAGTTGCAGAAGGCCAGCTCTTTACCTCTGTATCGTAGATCTTAGTAATGAGGGAGAAGGAGTACTGCTGGGACTCGCGGATGTGTCTGATGGCGAGCTGCACGGCGGGTTCGATCCCCTGACTTATGTTGCTCATCAGCGCCGATTCGTTCATCGGCATCAGCACCATGATCGGGACGTCCTTGGAGCTCCAGGCTGTGTCCACACCGTGCCGCGTGTAGTCGTTGCACACCTTAGCCAGGGCGGATTGAATGCTCCAGGTGGACAGGAGGAGGCACCCGGACAGTAAGAGAGAAATCTCCCGCCCGCCGCGGCCCCTGCGGCACGGAGCCATGCTGCTGCACCCGCGCACCGACCAGCGCCGACGTGCACCTGCTCAGTGGCCGGACATCGCAGTCTGGAGGCTGCTCAGGGCTGCTCAGATCTCCTGGGACGGAAATGCATTAAACCCTGGGTTTGTCTTCTAATCACCGGTGCAGGTTAAAGAGTTCCGTGCGGTAATTCCTGGAGCTCTCTGCGTCGCAGACAAACTGAAAAACAGCGCAGCTTCCTATCGATAATACCCTCACAACGCGATGCCAATCCTTTAGCCGGGATCAAAACACACACTGACCGACCAGGGAAAAACGCGACCTTGGTGCTACGATTTACTCGCACTATTGGTTGTTATGGAGACAAATTCAACATCCGAGTATATTCCGGACCGATGGTGGAGGAGTGGCATCTCTGTACCAGGGCAGGTGGAGGAAGGATGTGGCGCAGAAGAGAGTCACCTTATGGAAGTAGTGACGGTTAGAAGAGATCCGTACGAGAGAGTCCGATCCGCACTGCTATTCCGCTCTTACTGCACTTGAACCTGCTGCTGCCGCTGCGTAAAGCGCCTCTCCTCTCACGAGCGTTTTTGTTGTTTAGCCACACACGCGCGCGCGCGCGCACACACACACACATGCAGGAACGCAAGCACGCACACGCACGCCTTTGGACAGATATTTTCATGGTGTATTTTTACGCACCTGTGATTATTAGTACCGAAATCTTGTAACACTTCCCTGTGTGAACAACCAAACGTGCCCATAAAGTGGAATGGTCAAACATTACTGTTATTATTAAGATATCAGGTCCCTATAAAGATATAAATACATTACACACATAGGTGTTTATATGTGTGTGTGTGTGTGTGTGTGTGTGTGTGTGTGTGTGTGTGTGTGTGTGTGTGTGTTAGTTAGGTTCCTATAAAGATATAAATACCTTAC
>JAVSBU010000083.1:1287424-1298199 GCA_033118015.1 Loricariichthys derbyi | reverse complement strand
CCACCCCTACTCCATTTCTCTTTCTATCCACACCATGGTAAAACAGTTTAAACCCTGCTCCAATGCTGTGCATCTTGTTTCCCTTCCACTTGGTCTCTTGGACACATAAAACACCTACTTTCCTTCTCTGCATCATGTCAGCCAGCTCTCTACCTTTGCCTGTCATTGTCCCCACATTTAGTTGCCACCCTCAGTCCTACACTCTTGACTTTGCTCCTGTCTTCTTGTCTCCTCATGTGTTTTCGTCCTCGTGGTCTTTGACTAACAGTAGTACAATTTCCACCGGCCCCCTGTTCGTCAACAGCACCGGTGGCGGTTGTTGTTAACCCGGGCCTCGACCGATCCAGTATGATGTCGCTTAGATGAACTCGCATGTTAGTTTTGGCAAAGTGTTTTTTGTCAGATGCCCTTCCTGACACAACCCTCACCATTTACCCGTGCTTGGGACCAGCACAAAAGATACACTGGATAGTGATCCCTAGTGGCTGGTTTTCCATCCTACTAGTCTACAACTAATAAAAAATACTGAAATGTCCATCCTTGTTTAATGACATAGAAACAACTGGTATTTTAATATGACACAATAGCATGACGGTATGCAGTTTGAGACACAGCCTTTGTCTATTGTCATTACAGGAGTTTCGACTTACTACAGGGTTTAAATGTTCACAGTGAAGATTTTTTTCATGTTGTGAAATTAATCAGCAGTTGGTTGAAACCAAAACAAATGGAGGTTTTTTTTTTTTTGTTCTGGTTTTTTTTAACGGTGGTCTGATTTTTTTTTTCTTGCCTTTGTCACTGATTGAATAAAAGCTCTTGGTTGATTAAGTTTGTATAATAGATTAAGAGAAAGAACAGGTTAATCCTAGCAATATTTACATGTTATACTTCAAACGCATGTTGCTGTACAATGTAATAATACAATTTCATTTTCTCTATCTGTTTACACTTAATTTGGTAGAAATTCAAAACCAGAACTCCAAAGATGTGGTTCTTGTACGAGTCAGCTCTTATTTTTGGATTTGTGGTGGAAATTCTTTCAACTAAATTAACCTTAGTGTTTCGTCTCTTAAGTATTAATCATTTGCGCATTAAAATAATAGTGTGGTGTCTTGCACAGAGTATATGAAGCAGAAGGAAGAAGAGAGATTGTTGGTTTTATATCAGTTTAACCTCAATTCTTAGATCATCCTCCATTTTCCTTTTTCAGTCCCACATGAAATGTTAACACTTGCACATGAACTGGAACTAGAGCTTCGCTCTTCACTTCTTTGGGATTGTAATGCCTAAAACAGCTCTGTGTCAACAGCTCCTGCCCTCCGCAACTAGAGTGTGGCTTTCTGTGCAGTCCATTCATACTAAAGGCGTACACACACAAGTATGTGCCAAGATTGGAATTCATTCCACACATTCCTGCTCAGCACTGACCATGCTGTAATTTGTTCAGGAGGCTGTGGCCTGACTGCACACACTAGGGCTCAGATGACATCATGAATGAGGGGGGAAAGCAAGCTTGTAATGGAATGTCGCCCCCTAGTGGCTATATGCTGTTATTGACCCATGTTCATGTGAGCCACACGTTAGAACTGTAGTGCAAGTCAGTGGGCCAACAATTGTGATGCCACGTGAGCAGTGTGTTTCAGCTTTAAGAGAACAGCAGGTCACAAAAGAAATGGATGCAACATGTAATGACTGGAAAAACAAAGAGCATGTTGGCTCTTAATGAATTACAATTGCACGTGCACATTAAGTATTTGAAAAGATAACCCTGTGTGTGTAGAAGCAGTGGAAGTGTTTTGTACTTTCTTAGTCTTTATAGCAAATTCCACAAGCTTTTTCTGTGCAAATCAGGAACACCTTGTGCTAAAGCAATTTCTTCATATTTTGCATGAATGTGTCACTATAAAGATCATATTTGCTTTTTTTAATGCATTATTTTTATTGACGATTTGTTTGTGAAATGTGCATTATGTGCTGATTTGATGAGTGCTGGTGGGATTGGTGAGCAGTGCTTTGCTTTCTTCACTGCTCAGCTTGGCATGCTTTGTGTTTTAAGCTGTGCAACTGCCCATGTTAACTTGTATCAAGTTGTTGTTAAAACTGTTGAATCTTGTATAATTTATTCTTGTTTGACAGTCCCTGTCACAGGTCTATTTATTGAGTTCTGTCAGTCATTGCTGTTTTACCGTTAGTTTGACTGTGTGCTGGTTCCAACTGTATCAAAATGAGCCAGCAGATCAGACCGTTGTTGTTCATGTTGCTGTCCCCTGACGTTAAAGTTTTTAAATCTTTGCAGACGGTATCAGAAACTACAGAAGATGATGAAGCCCTGGTAAGCCCTCGAGCTGGATAGCCCCACTGTCTCTTAGCCTCTAATCCTCCACAGTCTGCATGATCTGGCTCTGGGCTCGTCCTCACCATCAAACTGATGGGGAAAATCATGGCACCCACTGCAACCACTATCAGTCACTAATCAGTTTTTTTGTGTCTAACTTTTTTTTTTTTTTTTTTTTTAATCTCACCCAATCAAACCTTTTCCTCTGTTTCCATGTGGTATTGGGTAACCTGGGCTCTAACATTGTAGATAGATTTCTAACCATCTTGCTCACTTGAAAACTTTTCAGTTAATAAGTACACGTAGCTTGTATCTACACTTATTGGTCATTATGTAAGATATGCCTTTATCTATCAAATCTATTCATTGACGGTTGACCAAAGTTAAGATAATTGGTCTTAGAATTATTCTTAGCACAACAGTAAAACTGCCTTTGTAATAGCAGTATACATTGCATGTCATGCTGTTATGAGCGTATCTGGTACAGCATTTGTGCTTAAGCACAGCAGTGTCATTGCTAGTTACAGAATAGTCTGAAAACCATAGCAGCAGTGTTTCTGTGATCAAAAGCTGCTGACCGATTACAGGCTTTGGGAGGATTAACATGAATAGGTTCTAACCTACAGGATGTACCAACCTAGTAGGTATGTCTAACAAAGTGGCCAATAAGTTGAAAGTTGTGTGTTAGTGCATGCTGAAAATGTCTCTAAACCTGTTTTAATTCTTTTTCCCCTGGAAAATTTGTAGTTCGTTGTTTGTAGCTTAGATATGTAAATTATTTGTAGTTAGATTTTGAATCCAACTGCATTGTTATATTCAGCCTAAAATTCTATATGCCCCCATTGGACTAAAGTATGATAATTGTAACTACAACATTAATCTTTTGCCACAGACAGAAGGAAGCAGAATATGCTGCTGTAAATTGAGTCATTTTAGTACACATTATAGGCAAGAGATATTGTGTAATTAAAATATTCCAATACAAATACACCAAGACTTTTGCCAATGAAAAGGTGATTGGTGCACTTAGGGTTAGGGCATTTTATAGGTGCATATTTAGATATCTAACTTTCTTAAAGTGGAAGCTAAAAGCATAATTTGGTGCCTTTTTCAGTCAAAACACAGTTTCTATTCAACAAAAAAGTAATTAATTATTTACTTAAAATAAAACATTTATACATATGGGTGACTTTAATTTCCCAGTATGTCCCAGTATGTTATATAGGGTAAAAATCAAACACATCATAGTTAGATCCGTTATATGCCCAGACTGAATAATTCAGTCTGCTTTTGGTGGATATAAGGCATTTAGAAGAAAGAACTTGGGGAAACCCCTCAAGAGATTCCCAAGTGGTCAGACCGACCACAGTT
Source organism: Loricariichthys derbyi (assembly GCA_033118015.1). Lineage (NCBI taxonomy): Eukaryota > Metazoa > Chordata > Actinopteri > Siluriformes > Loricariidae > Loricariichthys > Loricariichthys derbyi. The sequence continues at coordinate 1,294,493 of JAVSBU010000083.1, read as the reverse complement.
AGTCTGTTCGTTTCCATCGTCCCCTGATTTATCACGTGACTGGCACTTGCCACAAACAGAACTTTTAAAGTGTAATTGATGATTCAAAAGACGCTATTGGTCTTGTTTTATATCAAATACAACAAGTGTGTTTTAGACATGCTGTATAAGTATTTCAAAATAAGCAATAATATGTACGTATCTGTCAGAATTGCTCGCTATGTCCGTCTTGTTTGGAGTCATGTGATCACGTGATAGCATATCACGTGATGCTATGACGTAGAACTCGCTAACGGGAAATGAGCGCATGATATGTTTATAACCAGATTTTGTCAAATAAACGCATAAAATAAAGAAACGAATATCATAAGTAATTAGAAGGTGAGTTTTACTCATATGCGAAATATTTGTAAAACATACTGGGACTTTAATGTCTGTTCACCCAAACCACAGCTCCATGGTCACATTTCACTCTTCGTCTTGTGGAGTGGTTATATTCCTGTTGGATCTTTAACTGATATTATTCTCAAGCTGCTTTAAGTTTCGTAAAATTTCTAACCAAAACACAAGAAATTTGGATTATGCGAGCCATTGAAATCTATAAACAAATTAATGTCTCCCTGAGGCCACAGTAGGCCATTTGGTTATGTCTGTAAACAAGTCCGTTTTAAACAAATGGTATATTCTGTCAAGTTTGCTTGGGCAGAATTATTCTGCTGTAGCTTTAAAGACTTCTAATCAAAAAGCTAACGTATGAACTTTAAAAGATTATTTTATGGTGGTGTGGGTATTAAGACATGGTTATTGGAATGACACGCTTTGTGTTAATAAATAGGCCATCCTGTACTGAACTTTTATTTCTCACTTTAAACTAGAATCACATGTACATGCTCTCATGAAGCACTTTATTAGGACCTCTATGCAATAACTGATAGGGTCTCCCATTACTCTCAAAACAGCTTCAGTTCTTATGGTGTGGATTCCACAAGATGTTGGAAATATCCTTTTGAGATTCTGCTTCATGTTAACATGTTTACATCATACAATTCCCGTAGGTGCCCTTTCATGCTGTGGTTTTCCAGTGTACCACCCAAAAGGAGTTCTATTGGATTTGTTGCCAGTGACTGTAAATCCCACTGACAGACTTTGAACACACTGTTGTTGTCTTGAAAGCAGTTTCAGATGACTTTTGCTTTGTGATGTGGTGAATTATCATGCTGGAAATACCATGAATAGATGTCAGCAACAATACTCAAATAGGTACCAAGATGTCCAGAGTATGCCAAAAAATCTCTTATATCATTACATCATCTTCACCAGCCTGGACTATTGACACAAGGCGTAGGAGACTTATCAGACCAGGCTATTTTTACAGTCTTTCTCTGTCCAATTTTGGTAAGTCAGTGCACATTTCTGCCCCAGGTTTGTGATATTGATTGACAGAAGTATAATATTTTTTGCCCATCTCCCTCAAACTTCAATGTGGTCAGCATTCTGAGATGCTTTTCTGCTTATCACACTTGTACGAAGGAATTATACAAGTTACTGTAAGCTTTCTGTCAGTTCAAAGCAATCTGGTCATGCTCCATTGACATCAGTTGGCAAAGTGGCTAAAGTGGTCAGCACTGACGCCTCACAGTTCCAGAGATCCCTGGATCAATCCCAGTCTCAGACTCCACCTGTATGCAGTTTGCTTGCATCCCCTTGCCCGTGTGGGTTTACTCCAGACACAGGGTCAAAATCATCACCCCTCCGGCGATGATTGATGTGAATATTGCCCGAGTTTTTTTTGGCTTGTATCTGTAGGATTTTATGCATTGCACTGCTGCTAGGTGATTGGCTGATTAGACAAGTGCATGAATAAGGTGTATAGGGTTCCTAATAAAGTGCTTAGTGTATAGTGTGTAGTATGAAGGGTTCATTACCTTTATTAGCTGCTGGAGTTAATTTAATAACTAACATTTCTCAGACAATTTATGTACTTCCCCATCAGACTAATGTTTTATGTAACTACTAGTTGCGCTCCTTCTAAACTGCTGCCTCATGTCTGCCAACTCTTTGCTGCTGTTATTGTTTAGTAGAATGGTTGGAGGCTTTAATGCTAGGCTTTGTCTTTGCTTTGTGCAATGTTGCTCACATTACAGTGACTTGCCTTTCTCTCTACCATTGGCTACAAACCCCAGCAACATCCTTCCTGAGGCTTTGCTTTGCTCCAAATCAGCTCAGCAGGTAGACACAAAGCTAGTGGCTATCATCTTGTTTCTTGCAGCTTTGGAGAAATGCTGTCTTTCACATTGACGGCCTTTGTGGAACTCATGGACCATGGCATCGTCTCATGGGATACATTCTCTGTGGCCTTCATCAAGAAGGTGTGTTCATTGTCTATTCTGTATTTACCTCTCAGTGTGGGTTTATTTTTTTGTAGAATGATATAAATATAAATAAATGCAGTTTATTACATTTATTTTATTGCAGAGAGTATTAATTAATGATATTTCATGTTTTGTGAACTTTATTTCACGTATTAATATACATATATTCTTGCATTTAAGGCCTGCAACACATTCCAAAAAAAGTTTGGACAGTACTTTGCAGTGTTGTTGGTTATCCTTACAACGCTTAAGCGATTTTGGTGATAAGGTGTTCCATGTTCTTCCTACAAACACCTCTAAAGGTGTGCAACAGTACGGGTTGTCGTCGTCAGGTTTTCCGCATCAAAATTCTCCACACTTTCTCTGTAGGCAGGCCAGTCCATCACCTGTACCCTATTCTTTTGTAGCCAAACCTTTGTAATGTATTCAACACCTGGTTTTGCACTGTCTTGTTGAAAAATGCATACATGTCACTTTAAAAGATGTTATCTTGAAAGTATCACATTGCTCTAAAATGTCGCGGTACTTTCTACATTAGTTCTGCCATCACAGAACTGTAAATTACCTTTACCAAGGGCACTGACATGAAACCATACTATAATTGACCCTGGCTTCTGTACTTGCCATTGATCTGGAGAACACTGTGGCCATTTCTCCTAGAATATATCTAATGAGTGTCAGTTCTTGATGCAGTACCTTCTGAGGCCTTGGACATCAGTGGTTGTCAGCTTAGTCTTGTGCACTTGTCCTTTACACACTTTACAAAGTTTTTATTCTTTAATCATGTACTGATGTATACTGATAGGGTGCTCTGGTTTCCTCCCACCACAGTCCAAATACATGCTTTAGGTTTATTGGTTATGCTAAAGTGGCCCGTGTGTGTGTGTGTGTGTGTGTGTGTGTGTGTGTGTGTGTGCGGGTGCGTGTGTGTGAGAGACTAGTGATAGATTAGCACGCTGTCTAGGGTTGTTCCTGCCTTGAGCTCTATGCCGCCAGCCAGGCACCGGCTCTCCTTTAACCCTGTAAAGGATTAAGCGGATGAGAAAGTGAATGACTAAATGACAAATACGAGCACGGTTAGATGGTGGCACCACACAGCACAAAGAAACAGTTTTTGTTTATTGTGATATAATGCATCAGTGTTATATACTAATATTTAACAACACTGATGCATTATTGTGATATAATGCATCAGTGTTGTTAAATATTAGTATATAACACTGACCAATTAACTTGTTGTGCATGTAACAGAAGCTGTCAGGAGACTGGGGAAGTGGGCAAACCAGACTTGGGAGAAAAGCCAAGCGTAATTTAAAGCTGCTATTTACCATTTTCCTGCAGATTGCTAGCTTCGTGTGCAAGTCCTCCATAGACTCTGCTGTGCTGCAGAGATCTTTGGCCATCCTCGAGTCCATGGTGCTTAACAGTCAGGACCTCTACCAGAAGGTGGCACAGGAGATCACTATTGGCCAGCTCTTGCCTCATCTTCAAGGGTAGGCAGAATTGTTGTTCCATGGGTCCGTTCAGTACTACTTGGCCTTATATTCATGCTATCAGTATCTCAACAGTTACAGTGACAAAAGAAAAACTAACAAGAACTAAGTGTTCTCTGCCTTGGGGCTTTGTTTTGTTGTTTCTGTGTTTAGAACGGATCAGGACATTCAGACTTACACAATCGCTGTGATTAATGCTCTCTTCTTGAAAGCCCCTGAGGAGAAGAGACAGGTACACACAATGTACACTACTCATTTTATTTTCTCATGATGTCCTCTCCTTCCAGTGAACAGAGAGACTTGGGGGACTCAGGAGGAGAATCAAAGTTGCAGCTCTAGTTCTCTATTATAGCATTTTTGTTTCAAGAAGCAAAATGATTTAGAAATTAGATGGAACTTGTGAGTTTCTACAGAATGTATTTTCCCTCAGTATATAATACACGACACCAATCACTTCAGTAGGCACATCTCCCTTTTTCCACGTACATTATAGAAGCACTTTGTAATTCTTTGATTATAAACTGCTGTCCACCTGTTTATCTACATACTTTTAGTCCCCTTTACTCTGTTCTTCAGTGGTTAGGACTACCACAGATCAGGTACTATTAGGGTAGTTGATTGTTGCACAGTTTGTGTTAGTCATCCTCTAATACTTAATCAGTGCTCACAGGATGCTACCTACAGCATGCTGGTGGCTGTATACTTTTGGTAAATGGACTGTTTTCAGTCCAGCAGTGACACTGGGGTGTTTAAAAACTCTAGCACAATAGTTTAGACACAATAAGAGAAGAAGATAAAAGGGACTAAAAATGTATGTAGATAAACAGATACACTACCATCTGTAATTGTAAAACCACAAATTGCAACTATATGGTAAGTGAGTGTAGAAACAAGTCATTATTAACCAGCAGCTTTGCATTTTAACTCCTGCTTCAATGTCATTTTAGCGTTTTGCACCTCTGTTTATCTTCCATCCTAAATATTTTTACCATCTGCATTACACTTGCAGTGAAATGGATCTCTGATTGTACAGACACGAAGGTTGTCCCCATTATTAGGTTGTCCCAATTATGATGGCTCGACTTATAATATTTCGACTTCACGATGGGAATCCAATAATAAACATAAATACACATTTACATCGTAATCTGAATGTAGATTTTTCTGGGCAAGCGATATGCGATACGCAGTACACTCTTGCAGTCTGATGAGGAAGTCAGTGCTGCATGACGTAGGGAGTCATATGGTGGCCGTGATGAGTACTGGCAAATGTACTAAGGAAAAGCAGTAGTTCAGAAGTAATCATTTCGTTTTTCACTTTCAATACATTATTCGATAAGTTACATGAGAAATTCAAATCTTTATTATACAATAAGATTTATATTAGTCTTTGCCCAACTGTAGTTAAATATACAGTTACAATCAGAAATGTTCAACCCCAAAGACATTATAGAGATGTGGAAGAAAGATAATAACCAAAAACCTCGTTAAACAACAAACAGCATTTATTTATAAATGATTTATTTTGACAACAGAAGTTGACTTGCCTTTGAAGTTCAAATGAGAAATGTAACTCTTTGAACATGTGCACTATTATTCAACCCCCTGCTTTAATACTTTATGGAGAATCCTTTTATAACTTCCAACAAACGTTTTCATTAAGTACTAACAAGCTTCTTACACCTCTCAATTTGATTTTTGGCCCATTCTTCATGTGCAGAAGAAAGAGTTCCTAAAGACTTAATTATATTTCAACTCCATTTTAGTCTGTAAAAACTGCCAGAAAGCTTTAAAAACAACAATATTTTATAGGGGTTGAATAATTGTGACATGTCTTTTATCTTAACAAAATATACTGTTATACACAAATACTACATCATGAATTTTCTGTTCTGATTTTATATATCACTCAACTCATAAAGAAGTAATCCAAAGTAAAATCTTGCTATTTATGAATATATTTCACTGCAGTTGTGCTTTAATTATGTTTAAGGGTATGTTTCACTCCGTACGCTCCTGTTGTTAATTTGGGATGCTGTCACACATAGGGAGTCACGTGGCTTGGAAGTGTAGTGATGAAAAGCCATTGTCACGCATTAACCCGCATTAACTTTCAATAATAATTTATTATTAAATAGACGTTGTTAATGTTTTTGCCCAACTGAAGTTGAGTGTATGTTCTTTAATCATATTTAAAGGTCCCCTGGAGTGGTCTTATCAGGGTGTCAGTTATCGATCTGATTGGGTTAATTAAGGGCCACAGCAATAAAATCTCGCTTGAACTAGTCAATTTTATGGTATTTAGTGAAATAAAATAGACTACTCACCGAATTCTTGCTGAGAAGCTAATGAGGTTGGAAATCGGGCCGTGTGACATAGCGTTTGCGATGGGTCAGATTTTCCATGCTAAATAGGTCACACTACGATTTTTACCAATTTGTGTTCCCTACACGAGATGAATCCTCTTTATCCGCAACCAAAGCAGCGTTCTTATTTTCCCCGCGTCGCTACAGTATGAATCTTTTTTCTACAGCATGTGACGTCACGTCTTCGGCAGTATTCGGTAATTTCCTTAACAACTGAAACTCTATAACTCCAGGTAACGATTTTGAGCGTGATTTATCGCATTTTAACAGGTTAAACAAAATCAAATCGACAAAATGTTCAGCGGCAATCAATACTATTTTCTCGACTCTGCCCATTAAGCTTAAGTAGATATGAGCAATAAATGGTACCTTTAAGGGTATGGTTCACTCAGTAGAATTGGGTTGCTGCCACATATGTTGGAAGTCTCTTGGTGGGAGGGATGAGCGCCGGATAATGTAGTGAGAAAGGTCACAGACATGAACAGTATTAAATATGTAAGGAACGTTTCTCAATGATAAATACATTATATGTTAAACTCCTTGATTTACAATAAATTCAATTTACAATGGACGTAATTGTAAGCATATGCCCATCATAAATAGGTATTATAAACAGCATGCAAATCCACTCATAACGCATCACTGTTCCCATTTCAATGCAAAAGGTAGAAAAAGCGATTTTATATGTCGTATTTACTTTCGTTAAACTCAGTGGAATGAGCCTGTATTGGCAGCTGTGCTTTAGAATAATTGATACAGCAGGGATTATGTTGCAAAGGTTATTATTATGTACAGAATGCAGCAGTGTTTAGGGGAGCGTTGTGCTTGGCCTATGGACTGTTGATTACAAGGTTCAAAT
>JAVSBU010000083.1:1157470-1191514 GCA_033118015.1 Loricariichthys derbyi | reverse complement strand
GGTGATGAAGAACTGCTTGGGTGGAGATGAGAAAGAAGAGCATTTCGATGCTTGGACCAGGATGGAGAAACACCACAAAATTTTATATTGAGACAAAATATAATTTTAATTTTATTACACAATATTATTATCCTATTATTGCAGGGTTTTTACTATTGTTTGTGTTTAGTTGTAATTTCTGTAACGTATGATGGTTTGTCAACATTTAACGGTTATTTTTAGGTAAAACTTATAAACGGTTAACGTTTGATCCGAACACTATAGGGTTAAGACACTGTTGGAGTCCTTACATGAGAGGATCATCTCTGTTATTAAGGTGAGGGGAAGTATAACCAAGTATTAAGGACCAAATAACACAGTCTGCATTTTTGTCTAGTAAGCTTATATTCAAATTTGGTTTATATCTATTCAGAGGTAAGAACCTAACTAGTACTGTATTTGTACTTTAAAAACACATCACTCTCTGACACCCACTCACCTATTTACTGACCTGTTGATTACAGTCAGGGTGATTCTAGCATTCTTGGGATATGGACACATTTGTACCATTCAAAAATGTAATTGTATATAGCACTTCCGAAAGGGTTGATGATATGATACAATGAATTTCAGCTAACAAATGATTAGATGTGGTGAGTTTTTTAATACATTCATTTTAATCAAGGGCTTAGACCAGTTGTATTCAGACTGTGGCTCCCAAAAACGTGGCTCAAATTGATCAGTTATTTGTTCATAACTTTGCTATCGGTTTACTAGTGTATCCATACCTTTCTGGCAAACTTTGCAAACATCAAGGCAAGAAATTCAAAAGAAGACAATGTATTGCATGTTTAAAGATGGAAATGGAAACATGCTAATGAAAAGTTTGTGACAGTAAAATGTACCCAGTTGACTCAGGTAACAAATTAATTGTTTTAGCTTTTCTATTGATTTCACTGTCAAAGGATATATTTGGTCAACTGAGAAGGACTGTGCTACCAAGCGTTTATCAACCTTAATGTGACACGAAGTTTAAATGAAATTACATACAAACTCCTAAACAGGAGCAAAAGTTACTTGGGGATCAAACAGCAACTGAATTTTATTAGACCTGAATATGAGCAACATATGTATCCAAACTCTACCATATCTTCTTGTCACATCATTTAGATGAGTGTGATTAGAGCATTGGTATTTCAACCACCTCCATGGCTTGAATGGCCCTGATCCCCTAAATTGGTGTTTTGCATCACCTTTGTTTGGGAATCATGGCCTTAACTGGTATTTTGATTTCTAATCTACCTTAAATGGCATTTTAATTTTGTCGGGATTAATATACTTCTTGAAGCCTGAGATAAGATGTTTATATTATGTGCTTATTCAAATGTAATACTTGTTCAGCATTTGATAGTGTGCTATTAAACATCACATGAACTTTGTGAGCTGCATTCATACCCAAACTACTGGGATGATAAATTAATTCCCAAAAACTGTAAGCATATAACATTAGATCATGTTGGATGCCAGATACCAGCACCTTTGCAGCTCTTGGTGTGTCTCAGTGGATTTCAGTGTGGCTACATCTTTGAAAAACATTTCCTCTTAGAATACTCCACCTCTTTAATGCTCCCTCTGCTTAAACTTCAGGCAAATGGTCTGGATATTCCTGCAGTGACTAATATTTTGGCACAGCCTCAAAAAGCACTGTGGAAAAAGAAAGGACGCCATTTTGAGGATGCATGTTTCTTAAAGCAACCACTTTTTAAACCTGCAAATCAGATATACATACTAAGAACAAGGATGCATGCACAGAGATGCAGAGAAAGTGCACGAGTTTATTTGTTTCAAGTCAAGTCAAACGATTTTAAAAATACGAAGAGTGGAAGAAATCCTGCATTGTTTTTCATTCTTAAATGTCAAGACCAAATACTGCACAGAAGAACATGAAGCCCAGTGTTTGATCTTATATCGCACACTGTCTAAGAGCAGTTGTGTGGATTTTGTGAGTTCTCATGCTCATGCTGGGCAACGAAGATGGTTAAACTTCCCACCCAATTAACCCATTAAACAGCTGGAGGCCTATTACAGCCCTCTGCAGTTCATTAAAATGGGTACATTCAAGACATGGCTCTATATCTCTTCAATGGTTCACCTAACGTGTTTATCTCCAAAGCATTAAACTAAATATTTGAGATGTAGAACATATAGTTTACTAATATGTGACATTGTAGCCTATATACATATTCAATCTGCCTGTTGAAAACATTTCCAGATTCGCACTGTACAGAGTGCTAAGTGGGGGAAGCTCAGCTCTGGACATGTCTGGTCCTGTGATCTACTGAGTTGTGAGACTGAGAGCGGAACCTGGATCACCTGCCTTTTGTCTTTAAGCCTCTTTAGCTGCATGCCAAACCTTTACTGCTGGCGTGTTTAAGAGCATAGGTTCAACTGTGGTCCAGCTCTGAAAACACTTCACAGAGGCAGTTTTAGAAAGTTGATCACCTGACTAAGGTGGGTTAGAAATTTCAAATGAAGGTGTGTAAATCTATTTGCAGTGTTTCGTGTTACTTGTTGTGGAAAGTTCTTTTCTGCATTAACGTGCTCTTTGAAGCTCAAAAATCATGGATAGCACTTTGAATAAAGCTCGGATCTTATCTTGCATCCTGTTCCTCCTGATGGACTCACATTGTCCTGAAGAATGTTTTAGGATGCTGTAATTAAACTATTTTGAAACTATATTTTAAAGTATTCTGATGATGGTAGGAAATGTATTGCATGGTATGGGTTTTATTTTTGTCAGGTTTTGAAATTCCTTAAGATTCCTTGAGATTCTAAAAAAGAAAAAGATTCCTCAAGGGTTCTTTGGTATGTTCACATATTGTAATGATTTATGTAAGAAGAAGCTCAGAGTTTAAAGCGGTTTGTATTTTACTTGGATCCTGTTACATCCTTATAGGTTTCCATCAAGAACACTCTGTTGCTGAGTCCTGAACTCTTTTAATAATAATTTAAAGTACTACACTGTCTTTCTTAGTGCGAACGCATCCAGGATGCTGCCGGAATAAAGAGCAGCTTCTCCGCACTCTCTTCGGTCCTGCTCTCCATCAGGTCCGTTCAGCACTGAGCTCCTGCGTTGTTAAAGCCTCGCTTTCTCTTTCTCACTGAGGAGCCCGTCCTGTCTGAAGCACGAGCGATTTGAGCCCATGCTCAAGGCCCATCTCACTTATGACTAGGTAACCGATGCATGAAGAGAGAAAAAAAACGCAGGGCTTTCAGAGCTCGCCCGTGTCCACGTCCTCAAAAGAATGGATCTAATTAAAACGTTGCACACATCACGAGCAGACACTTGCCAAACTTTGTGGGGAGAAGGCAGGGACGATGGGACGATGCTTGTGCGTCACGTGACCCGCAGCCTGCTCCTGACTCCTCTCGAGTTCGTCCCCTCCCATTGGTCCAGCGGGCGCTGTTTGACGCGCACTCATAGGAACCTCCTCTGCCGTATAAATAGGGCTGATTGGACTTTGTTATTCCAGCATCACGGCAGCAGGTTTCCCGCTAAGTTTGGAGTTTAACTGCGTCACCACGGCTGTATGCTTGCTTGAGAGAGAGGTTAAAAACCAGGCACAAGGAGTCTGCATGTCGGACTAGACATGCTCAGCTTTGTGGATACCCGGATTCTGTTGCTGCTTGCAGTGACATTGTACCTAGCATCATGCCAATGTAAGTTTCAAATGTGCTTCTTCTTTTTTTTCTTCCCAAGGACCTTTGAGCCTCCTTTATTTCTGTGCTGTCTTGAGGATTTGTTGGGCTTGATTTTAGCCTCTATGCTCGGAGTAGACCTGAAGGTCAGAAAAAATCCTATGGATTTTTTGGGCGTTCAAAGGATGCTTCTTGCTTTATCCTTGGATATCTGTGTCTTTTGCGTTTGCAAATGAAGACGAGTGACTTGAAAGAAAAGCTAAGTAGATACTTACTCCAAAGTAAGAGTATCAGTATAGGTCAGTAACAGTTCATCCTTAGAATTAAAGTTTGGGCGTTTGCAAGACTTCTGCAATCCTTGTTTCAAAGGTATAGTCGCCCCCTGCTGGTTGACGCCTGTAGCACATTTTGGAGCTGTCCAGGCTTTTAGACTGCAAAAATAAAATATGGTTTAATTCAAATAACACAAGAGAACACTGATGTGCAAGTGCTTTTACTAATACGATAGCAAGACGTAGTGTCAGATTAGTATGTTTCAAACGAAATTAAAACTTCTGATCCAATCTATGCTGCATTGCTTATCTATAATCAAAACTTGTACTGCCAATATTACTTTTATACCTTTTATTACAGTTTTTATTACAATATGTCTCACTTTATCCCAAAAACGGACTTATAAACTGATAGTTTAAAAATTATCCCAAGGCGCCACCTACTGGAGAAACAGCAACATGCCAGCTCCACCCTAACATGCAGACATTAGCGTGCTAATTAGTAAGTCCGCCACCACTGGTAGCACCGAGTACTACAGTTTGCGGCGTTGCGCCTCAGGACCTCTAAGTCCCGCCCCCTGAGGGAGGTATCACCATTAGCCCCGCCCATATGACGAAGCCCAAACTTACTCGAAAGGCCTTTTCACAATAAGAGTACAGCAGTACTGATTTAATTCCCTTCTATCCTATTACATTCTGCAGAGTGATAGGCATTCAGCCATTTCATTATTTCAGATATTTACATCATTTATTTAGTAGTGTGGTCTGTTATTTAATCATAACAGTCACACTCTTATTGTTTTATTAACATTGTTGATACTACTGTTATTACCTTCATTGTTGTTTTTAATATTATTATTATTATTTTTATTATTATTATTATTATTATTATTATTATTATTATTATTATTATTATTATTGCCATTGTTCTTATGGCTATAACCATAATGTTGATGTTGGTAATTAGTAATTAGTGTATAAATAAATGTCTGTAACTCCCATATTGGCACAGTGAGTCTCTGCTTACTTAACCAAAACTATTTTGAAAATTTCAGATTCCAATAATTTACAATTTTAGAACTTTCTTGATCAGCAGCATTTTCCACGTGAATAAAAAACTCAGCAGGTCCTATACTATGAAGACAAATCCAAACTACCATCAGATTAATACACCTTATTTCCTATGTGATCATTAAAATAATGGCAATGTAACCATTCTGTTTGACACTGAAGTAAACTGAGTGTGAAATCGATGAAGCCAAATTGACATTGATTGACAAACAAGATGAATTATGACATATGTCTAGATGAGTGGATCAGTGTTTACAAATTACAGCCTATGAGGTGTTTGCCACTTATTTATGAATGAGTGATATGATGAATGCTTGTTTCCTGACATCAAGAAGATGAGAAATGATTTTAGCATTATGAAGCTGAATTTGTCTAACATATAATATCTCTCTGTCTCTCTCTGTTTGTTTCCTCTACCATATTTCATCACAGCGGTCAGTACACATGCATGAAATTACTCTTTAGTATGGCAATAAAGATTCTTACCTTATATATTTCCATATTAAATGATATTCCACAAGCAGATACTTGTCAATCTTCAACATGCTGCAGTATTTCATTTAATCAAGATGTTGCAACAGTGCTGATTTTTTTTTACTCTTTCTTGTCACAAGGTGAAAAGAAATGTTCTATTGGTCAAGCTTAATATCAGTGAAGTCAGAAACCACCCACTATTGCTGGGTACAGTAAAACCTTTTCAGATGGGTGTCTGAAGGGGGAGCTTTAACAGAATCAACATTGCCCCAAAATTCTTTACTCAAGCACTGTTACACAGCACCAAGTTATTATTAATATATTATACCAATCTAAGCAATTGAATTTCGTTCAAGATTGAAATGAATGCTAACTGGAATATCACAAATAAGTTCTTGTTACTTATTCATTTACTGGCAATAGATTTTTAGAGCAGTAGATCTGTTGCTGCTTATTACAGAAACATGTAATGACATTGTTAAGATAGAATGGCGCCTGTGGAATACTTCTCTAATTATGGTTTACTGTATTTACACTAACCCACAGCAGAGCTTCCTGTTAAAGTGCATGCACTATTTAGGCCTTAGTCTTCACTAACATGCTTGTGTTACATTAGCTGATTGCTTGATTTAACTCAACGTATCAAACCTGAAACCTTGAAAAGATTAAATAAATTAATATTTTTAGGTTTATACAGAGGCAAGCATTATTTTGCATGGTCTTGTTGGTGATTGAAGTATAGAATCTATGAGCTTATATTCATATTTTCCATACTAATGTGTCTTTCACCTACTGAAAGGAACTTAACTGATTAACATGTCTTTCATGCAAGTACATTACAATTACTATCTATTTGCTATAGTTAATGCAAGCCAACTGACATAAGCTCCAGCATGTTAATGTAATGAAGCTACATTGTGCACACTAACAAATCCAACAAATGTTCTATTTGGTTATTATAATTGTTTTATCTAAACAGGGCCCGAAGGGAGATAAAGGCCCTAGAGGTGACAGGGTAAGTCAGAAATTATGATCCTTAGATATCTTAAGTTTTCATCATTAACAGGGGTCAATGAAAAATTACTCAGTGGCCCTGTGAACCTACAGAAACCGAACTCTGTAATGCAGACTCAGAAAATTGCTGATCTAGAACTACTATGATCAGGTCATTCTAATAATTCAAACCAAAGACATTCAGATCCTTGAATGGAGATATACAGGAACAAAATGATACAATACCATGGTAGTTAGAATTAACATGAAGTAAATCAAAGACATCTGACTGAATGATGATGCTGGAATTGTATTTCAAGCAGTGCATGTTTTCATTCAGTACATCCTTCATTCATATTGCAGCAAGAAAAGGTTTTAAACACCAATACCATGTTATGAGTTTGTAAATTGGATTCTTCCTAATGTGTACTTAGCTTAATACAACTGCTATCAATATTCTTTACAGGGTTTTAAAGGACCAGATGGAAAACCCGGCAAACCTGGAATTCCTGGGCCTCCTGGCCCCCCTGGCCCCCCTGGTCTTTCTGGAGTAAGTTCAAACTTTGATATTTGAAATTATTATATTTTGCTTCTGAATTGAAGGCAAATTTGGTTGTTTTGATTGTTATCCTAATGTTTTAGACCCATAATGTTTATAAAGCATATGTTGTGCATACCATATCCCCTCTTTAACCTCATGACCTAATGACCTCTTCATCTTAAATTACCTCCAGTGCATACATGCTCACATAGCACATATGAATTAAGTGCTGAATAAATGTCTAATATGGTTATAAAACCTTGTAATAGACATGAAGTTTCAAATAATGTTTTACTGTTTTGTATGACATATATTAATGCATTAAATTATTATTAGTGCAATTTTAGCTGTTATAAAATATGAAAGCAGTTCCTGCTTGCAAGTATGTTTGATTGTGCATATAGTTATCAGTTTATATATTATATATTAATATTGTCTAAACATTTGTTTTTTATTTGATTTTGAACAGAATTTTGCTGCTCAGTATGATGGCTCTAAAGGACCTGACCCCGGCCCTGGACCTATGGTGAGTGTCAGCAACAGAATACTCATAGCATCGTTAATTTCAGTTAGTGTTCAGTGACATGCCATGTATATCATGTAAATAAATATATGTGTGTAAGAAATTAATAAATGTTAATGTAAATATTACATTACACCCAAACTACACACTAATGAACAAAGTAGTAGTATTGTGAGGACTCATTTATATTCTTCTATTTAGGGTCTGATGGGACCCAGAGGCCCTCCTGGACCACCTGGCCCTCCTGTAAGTGCCATCTTTGCTATTTGTGACAATTCAGTTAAAGGTAGATATGTAGACTTAACATACTAATGTTGCATAAATTCTGGCTTAATACATAGGGACCCCAAGGACTCCAAGGACATGCTGGTGAGCCCGGAGAGCCTGGACAGTCTGTAAGAAAACTAGCTTACATGCATCATAGTCACATCCATATGCTGGAATCACATGTCTGTTAATTCCTCTTCTCTTTCATCTTAAATTAGGGCCCAGTTGGAGCTCGTGGACCCCCTGGACCTCCTGGCAAATCTGGTGAAGATGTCAGTGAAATAATGTTTTATCATAATGAGTTTTTTGATGTAGGTATGTAAATACCTAGTGTATCTGTATATGTATCTGATTGTATATTTTATGCAGGGTAACAATGGCAGACCTGGAAAACCCGGAGACAGAGGAACTGTTGGTCCCCAGGTACAGCCAATTCAAAACACTACATATTCCTTTTGAATTGTTAAAACTTTTAAATGAAGATTACTGCCCTCATTTAAATCCATATTGCAAGAAGTTAATAAATGACTGAATTCACAATTCTCAGACTACTTGCTAACGTCCTGTTCTTTCTCCTCTGTAGGGTGCTCGTGGATTCCCAGGAACTCCTGGACTTCCAGGCATGAAAGGCCACAGAGTGAGTAATGATGCCATTATATATTCTGTACTCTACACATTCTGTGTGATTTCAGAGCAGAAAACCTGATAATGTGCTTAGAAATTATTTGCACTAATTTAAAGTATTTGAAGTTAAATTGAAATATAATGTAAAGGTTTTGCTAAAAGACAAGCTATGGGAAATAATGAGAAATTATGGGATATGTAGTCTTATCAGTATTGTTTACCTTTTTTCTTTGATCATAGGGCTACAATGGCCTTGATGGACGCAAAGGAGAGCCCGGTGAAATAGGATCTAAGGTAATCTATAATGTCTTCACCTTCAGAACAGAAAGGTCAAAATCACTACAAAATAGAGTACTGTGCTTCCTCTGAAAATTAACTACAAATACAAATAGTGTATTCATAAATCCAAAACTAATAATTCCAAATGTATTACTTCACATAACCATGATTGCTACGACATTTTGTTCCAATTCTTTTTGTTTACTTCTTAGGGTGAGACTGGTGCTCCAGGATCTAATGGAACCCCTGGACAAAGAGTAAGGCATCACTTATTCAGATTTGGATTATACATACTCCATTTATATGTATAATTCAGAAGACCACATTAGGTTCTTTCTAGACCATTGTGTCTTATGAAAGACCTTGAACTGTCAGAACTGTTCTTCAGAAAATACTAGAGTCTAAACTGTTATACTACGTGTGTGGTTGCATAGGGTGCTCGTGGCCTGCCTGGTGAGAGAGGCCGTGCTGGTCCTTCTGGTCCAACTGGTGCCCGTGGTGCTGATGGTAACACTGGTGCTGCTGGTCCTGCTGTAAGTATATCACCTTGTACTTGCATATCTTCAGGATAGAGCCTTTGGATCCCAGTCTAACATGATTCCCTCTGTAATCCTCATTCCAAGGGCCCTGTTGGATCTGCTGGCCCACCAGGTTTCCCAGGCGGCCCTGGTCCTAAAGTAAGTGCATTTTTTTTCTGTCGAGTGGAAGGCAAACATATGAATTCATACAGCAACTATATTTGCCTGATATCTGCAAAATATTCCAGTAGTAGCTACAATTAAATGCATAAGCCAAAACACACTATTATGACATGTTAAAGTGAAATACTTACCAGATACATTATTATAAAATCAACCCTAATGCTTTTGGTTAACTGTTTGCTATCTGACAGGGAGAGGTTGGAGCTTCTGGCCCCAGTGGCCCAGCTGGTCCTCAGGGACAGAGAGGTGAGCCTGGATCCAATGGTGTTGCTGGCCCAGTTGGTCCTCCTGTAAGTATATTTAATAGTTGATAATTAAAGTAGTCTTTTATCAGATTATCACAGTATTGCATTGACATTTTCTTTCTTCTTCACTAGGGTAACCCTGGTGCCAATGGTATCAATGGAGCTAAGGGCGCTGCTGTAAGTATCCAGGAAAAATTTCATTTTACTAGACACATCTCTGAGCCTTCACTCCATCAGCAGTTATATGACAAAAGTCTTTTTATGGCAGATCCCCATAAATTTCACTACAGTGGTTATTTGTATGCATTACTACCATCCTGCTAGTTTATTTATTATCATAAATATTAATATCAGACCAAATAAAATAATAAATTATTTTTATATACAATGGTATATGATATAGAGACAAAAATGTGTTGCCTTAGTGAGAGTTCTTTGAAGATAAAGACTCCACCAGTGGCTTTTCAATCTTTAGCCCACTTAATCATAATTGGTTGAGTAAATTTCAATGCATGTTGCATTTAACCTTTTGTTTCCAATGAACCCCCAAAATGTATGCAATTTGTGGAATGGGACTGAGGTCTGGTGGTATTGCTTCATAATCTCGGCATATTTATTTCGATAAATGTCCTTTTGCCATATTAAATGCAACATGTTTGTGACTCTGGTTTGGTCAGGTGCACAGCCTATTATCATTGAGCAATGCGGTGCTGTCACTGGGGGATATGACACTAATAATAAGTGGAATTCATGTGGGCTGTAGAGTTATAAACTTTATTAGCTTGTGTAGTCATATATTATTAAATATATTTTAATATTTTCAATATATAAAAACATTTTGTAATTTAATATTAAACTGCAACATAATGAGTGTAGAATAAAAGTCTGTTTTTTCATTTTAGTATAATGCTCACTGGATTAATTTGTTTTATTTAGAATGCATATTCATACGTTGTTATAGCATACTTACAAGTTATTTACTTAATGCCCCTTTCAGGGAACTCCTGGAGTTGCTGGTACACCTGGCTTCCCTGGACCAAGAGGAGGTCCTGGTCCACAAGGAGCTGCTGGACCTTCAGGCCCCAGAGGCCTTGCTGTAAGTATCACCTGAACAGACTTTATTTTACTAGATTTTCACTATAGACATATTTCTTACTTCATTTTTTTTTTTTTTTTTTTTTTTTTGCTTTTTTGCTCATAGGGCGATCCTGGAGCCCCTGGAGTGAAGGGAGATTCTGGTGTCAAGGGTGAGCCTGTAAGTATAATCAGTATTTTATTTTCAAGATAAAATGAAATGCCGTATATTTTTTTATTTGTTTTGCTTCCCTAACCGCTTTGTGCTTGTTCTCTACAGGGTAGCCCTGGACCTCAAGGACCCACTGGTGCTGCTGGTGATGAGGGCAAGAGAGGTGTTGCTGGTGAGCAGGGAGCATCTGGCCCCGCTGGTCTGCGTGGAGCCAGAGTGAGTTCTGTTTTTTTCTATTTTTGGTTAAAATGAATGTAAGTAATTTGCATGAAGGTCATTTGAGAGGAAATTATATACATGTAATTGTAAACAATTATCACTGAGACAATAGCTTTAAATAGTTATAGTTAATTTTAATATTTTCACTGTCCTCTCTGATTCACTGATCTTTTTTTTTTCATTTAGGGAGCTTCTGGAAGTCGTGGTCTTCCTGGTGTTGGTGGTAGAGGTGGACCAATGGTAAGATTGTATATACTTGATGTGTACACTTACTTGACAATTAGAGCTATCAGTCAATATAATTGATGGAGATGAGTATATTCAAATTAAATTAAATTAAAATAAAATTAGACTGTGTTTTAATACTAACCTCTAAGTTTTCTTCAACAGGGCATGCCTGGATCAAGGGGTGCCACTGGTCCTGCTGGTGCACGTGGACCCCCTGGTGATGCAGGCCGTGCTGGTGAGCCTGGTCTGGTCGGAGCCAGAGTAAGTCACTTTACGAGGGCCAGAAAACATAACACCCGTGGTTGGACTTTTGATTATACCATAGCAGTAGCACACTGATTAGTGTGTCACATTACAGTTCCACAGATCCCAGGTTTGATTCCTGGCTTGGATTCATCCTTTGTGGAGTTTGCATGTTCCCCATGTCTGCAAATTTCCTCTGGGTACTCAGGCTTCCTCTCATATTCCAAAGAAATGCATTAAATCAGTTGGTCCTCTGTGGCTCTGCCTGTGGTTGGTTTACACCTTGCTCCCTATACCCTGACTCTCACAACTCGGAAGTCTGTTAAGCTGGCATTAAATTGAACTAATTTGCAACTACTCTGAAGGACCTTTCAACATGGAGGCCTCTCAGGTGGTTATTCTGTTGTTATATCAAGACTAGATTATTGTACACACTTCGGACAGATCTTCCCATGCATATTGGACCCCTGTATCTGATTTGGAATGCTAATTGGCTATAATCTCTGATTTTAGACAAGATGACATTCCACAGAGACAGAGCAGCACTAATTAGTCTCCATCATACTGTAACCAATGTACAATACAAGGAAAAATGGTGTTGTTAACCTTCTCCATGTGAGTTCAGATATAATGTAATGATGCATGAGCAGCATTTAGAAAAAGTCATGGTTGTCTTCATTTCCAGTAGAATCACCTTTTAACCCATGACTAAAAGCTAAAGATTGAAAATTAGCAACAGTTAAGGTGTGAAACGCTTGGAGATAGATTTAAAAAGAGGAATTAAAAAAAGTTCTGCATTCATATTTTAGTGGTATTAATGCCCCATAAATAAATAAATGAAATAAGTGAAATAAAACTAATTCTCAAAAAATTTAGATTGCAAACTGTTATACACACATTATCAGTGGATAGCTTTATGATGGCGATTTCATTGTAAACCATGTTAAGTTTGAAATGAACTTCATATTAATTGGTTTTATGCTCATAGGGTCTCCCTGGTAGCCCCGGCAATTCTGGACCCCAAGGAAAGGAGGGACCTGCTGTAAGTGCATTCCTATGTTAAGACATTTTAAATACTGTAGAAAACCTCTAAGGACAAAACAGAAATGCTCTAATGACTGCTGCTGTGTGTTTCTGTCTCTAGGGTCCTTCTGGTCAAGATGGCCGCACTGGACCCCCTGGCCCAACTGGACCCAGAGGCCAACCCGGTAACATTGGATTCCCTGGCCCCAAAGGACCTGGTGTAAGTTATACTACTTTTGTATATATCAAACTAACAAAATAAGTCAAGCATCAAGACCAAGTTTACCCATTATGTAATGCTATATTGTTGATTAGTGAATTAAATTTAATAACAAGCAGTAAGATTTTGTTATCATTTCTGTTTTAATGTTTAGGGTGAGCCTGGAAAACCTGGAGAGAAAGGACCTGTTGGTGCTCCTGGTCTGAGAGTAAGCGCTACATCATTTGACATGTACTCTATTGGCAACAAATGATTGTTTTAATATAATTGTTCACTTTAAAATTCTCTTTTAATTCAACTTAGGGTCCTCCTGGTCCTGATGGCAACAATGGCCCTGCTGGTCCTGTTGGAGCTGTTGTAAGTACAATTTCAGAATCAAGGCTGTGATATGCTATTAAGATGCTTAATTCAATGGAATTCTGGCATGTTAATGATAATATGTTTATTATACTCTGCCTTATAGGGTGGAACTGGTGAGAGAGGAGAGCAAGGACCTTCTGGTGCTCCTGGTTTACAGGTATGTCTGTAACTCTTCATTGATTTAAGGCCAGTTCTCAAATCACAGATTTAGTTTTCGCTCAATCCTATATGAAACAGGTTTTTATCTGGCTTCATTTCTTGGATCCTAGTTTAAACATAGAACAGGGGCCATTGGATTCATGGCATAACAAGATTGTGCCCCACTATTGGATAATTTACGGTGCATTTAATTTGTTTACGTGTGAAAGAATGCTGATACATTCTAACATGAGTAAGATGCATTGGCACCTTTTGAGGTTGATGATTTAAAACATAATTAAAGTGAATAGATAACAGGAGCAGCTTCAATCTAACACATAAGACAGGTAAGATTTCTGAAAATGTTATTGATTCAGAAATCAAAGTGATTTAGGAGAAGTTTTCAGCTATTCTTGTAAAAACATGTTACTAACATGGGCTGTTAAATAAGGAAACAATAATGAGATGATCCACTTGATGAACTATTTCAAGCATTTGAATTAGATATTAACAAATTCTTGTATACCTTGCAGTGTTTGTAATAGCTGTTTAGCAACAAAGCTGTGAATAACTGGCAATTTGTGATCACCAAATCATTGATCACCATCTCCTATCCTCACAGGGTCTTCCTGGACCAGCTGGACCTGTTGGTGAGCCTGGCAAGCCTGGAGACAGGGTGAGTTCCTAAAATTATCATAAATAAACAACTACAGAACTAGACTTTAGAAATTTTAAACTTTAAAGCCTGCAGTAACATAAAATTCATGTGAGCAACAAACTGTGCTTTACAGCAGTTTAAGCTCAGAAGCTATGCTAACCTAAGTGATGTGGTTTTTAAAAAGTCACTGTTACAATTCTTGATAGGGTATTCCTGGAGATCAAGGTGTAGCTGGACCTGCTGGTGTCAAGGTATCAGATTACTTTTCTGATTTCACTGCACATATTTATAACTTACAGACAAGTTCACAGACTAAATAATAATGTCCTTGTAGGGAGAGCGTGGTAACCCAGGGCCTGCTGGTGCTGTTGGTGCTCAGGGACCCATTGGTTCTCGTGGACCCTCTGGACCTCCTGGTGCTGATGGAAACAAGGTTATACATTTTGTTAAAAATTCCAGGATATTCAATTTGATTAGATGCACAGGATGTATACAATAAGCATATGGCATTGACCTGGTATAAAGTAGATACTGTATAAGCATAAAAATATCTGATTGGAAATTTGAGGGATTACAAAGCACATATCCAGTTTGAAATTACTTAAATGAAAATGTTTGTCACACTGAAGATGTATAAGTAAACATTAAGTAAAACATAGCTCATTTATAATTTAAGCACTTAAAACTTACAACTGTATTACAAATGTGTTTTTAAAATTACCTGCTCTTATTTTTACATTTTCTATTCTTAGGCTGATATTCTGTTGTTTTGATTTAGGGTGAGCCTGGTGCTGTTGGAGCTGCTGGTGCCCCAGGACACCAGGGTGCTGCTGGTATGCCTGGTGAGCGTGGTGGTGCTGGTACCCCTGGACCTAAGGGAGAGAAGGTCAGTTTATGAGAGAGCCATTTGTTCACAGCTTATGGCACCTTTTTATTAACAAAAAACCTTCTCTGGGTCAGCCCTTACATTGTTGAACATACAGTGTTCCTGCCAATGGACTGCCAATGGACTGACCTATTGCATTTCAGTTATTAATTCATTAGTGAATTGTGTCTGACTTTAATAACTCTTAAACACATTCCCCCCTCCCTAAAATAGGGTGAGCCTGGATACAGAGGCCTAGAGGGCAATGCTGGAAGAGATGGTGCCCGTGTAAGTTCCAATTCAAAATCCATTAAGTAAAATCACAATTTTATACCATGCATTTATAGAAATATGATTATCTGTAATTCTGAGAGTTCGCATGATTGATTTTTTCACCAGGGTATTCCTGGACCCGGTGGACCTCCTGGACCTGCTGGTGCCAATGGTGACAAGGTAAAGAATATTATTGTTTGATTTGATATTATTATTATTATTATTGTTATTATTATTATTATTATTATTATTATTATTATTATTATTATTATTCAAGTTGAATAAGAGAATATTAATGCATAAGCAAAATTCATTCTGTAACATACCTGACATATTAATTTTTTTGTTTATACAATAACTGCACTAATTTGTTAAATTAATTATGGTGGATCAAAACTACATATATTGTGGCTAGATGGATTTTAAACAGTATTCAACAAACAAAACAGACCATAAGAGAATTCAGGCACTGCATGAACATATCATGTGATTTACAAAATTAATTTTTTTAACTGACAGTCAACTGGCATCAGGGAACTCTAATATGTGCATTCTGTCACTATTGGATGCTGCTGCATAGGCATCAGACAGATATGGATCTACTACACTCAGTCATATTAATCAGAACAATAATAGGTCACAATAATTTATTTTAAAAATATATTTGATAAATTAAAAATTATATCAAAAATACATTTGTTTATAATACATTGTGTGAGAAGTATTAATTATTGTTACCCTCTCTCTAACACTACATTAGTATTCCTTAAATATCTACACTGCTAAACCTAATGTGAAGTGTCAAAACAAATTATGAGATGACAGTGGCATATGGAACATAAATGCCTGCAGTTACCAGTAATTTTCAAGAAGCAAGAGTCCCGCATGCAGGAAAAGCAAGCTCAATAGGAACGGCAAGTACGTCATGACTAGATTTGTAATAATACAAACATTTTGAAGTTTGTTTTCCAGAAGGCAACCTTTTGTTAAAATGCATTCATATTTGGCAGATCTCTAATTAAATACTACAGAAACTATTTAAATTTTTAATTTTAAAGTTGTAGATCCATTTTACTTCTAATTCTGTCCTAGGGAAAAATAAAGATCTTATGATGTAAACCTCCAGTAACACAAAAACATCTAGTGACATGTCATAATTGTAATAATGTAGGTTAATGAGGTTTTCTGTCCATTCCTTTCTGGGTAAATGGGAAATACAGCCATAATTCTAAAATGCAAATGATCCTACTGCAGTTCCTTGTCAATTTAACTCCTAATGCTATCTTGCACCTGAACGAGGCTATTAATTGTTTTAATAGAGATAATCAACATAGACTGCTCACCATAACATCATCTTGTGAGGTCACTGATTTGACATGTTGTTTTATTAATACTTAATATATGGATACTATGCCTTTTTCTGACTGAGGTGAAAGAGTTATTGTCAGTTCTCACCAGTAAATCCAAGCCTAGGCTTCACAGACTTTAAAATGACTTTTGGATTTACTTTATTATTTGTTCCTTTTATGGAACTGGGCAGTTTAATTTGAATTTCACTGGAATCCATATAATCATGAAAATTACCATGAAAAGCAAATTTCTGAAAATATATATAATCATGAAAAATTCATGAAAAAAGAGTTCCTTAGACTTCATATCGACAATTAATCTACACACAATAGTGGAGTATAAATTTGTTGTGTGATTCTTTGATGACTCCTAAATAATGTCAGATTTGTATTTTCTCATCCAGGGTGAGAGTGGTTCTGCTGGTCCTGCTGGTCCTCCTGGAGCTCGTGGTCCATCTGTAAGCACTATTAATTGACAGCATGATTGATTCAGAATACATTCCACATACAAACAACCCATCCATATCCATATCCATGGGTTCTGCACATGCAAATTCAACTGCACATTAATATGTCACATGCCATATTAATATATATATGTAGGCATGTTCTGCTGTAGCCTCACATAATTTTACAGATTCTTGCTTGTTGTTTGAGCACTGTTCACCTCACAACTCATTTGTTACACCTGAAGTCCTAAAATAGATGCGAACCCAATTTTAAAAAATGAAATAATGTTATAATTGTCCAATATTACATATCTGCAAGTGGGAAAAGTGGAAAAGGTTTATGAATCTATGTATGTAGTGTGACCCCTCTGTGGTGAAACAACTAAACATTAACTGCTCAGTAACCTCTGAGCAGTCCTTTGCATCAGCTTGGATGAATTTGTAGCCTATTCCTTCATATAGAACAGCTTCAGCTATGGGGTATTTGTGAGTTTCCTCACGTGAAACATTTCTGCTGTATTAAAGTCAAGACTTTGACTTGGCTGTACTGAGACATTAACTTTATTCTTCTTTAGCTGTTCTTTAGTTGTTCTTTAGCTGGTAGAACGCCTTGTGTGCTTGTCTAACTATATTTGCTGTATGACTCTTGAGATTCATTTAATAAACAGATATCCTGACTAGAATTTTCCGGTATAATTCAGAATTCATTTTCCCATCAATAATGAGAAGCTATCCTGGCCCAGATGCAGCAAAACAGTCCAAAAAAATGATACTACCACCGTCACGTTTACAGATCAGTTATTTTGCTTGAATGTAGTGGTGTTCTTTTTCAAGGCATAACAATTTTCATTCAAACCAGAAACCAGTTGATGGATCAATTTGCACACAGTCTGCCTTTGGTGGAGTTATTTTATAGCCTTTTCCATATATCAACTCTTTATTAAGGTCAAAAAACTCATTGTGAAACTCCTTTCTTAAACAAACATGAATTGATTGCCTACAGGGTTCAAATACATTTGCCACTCACAGATGTGTGATATTGGATCATCTCCCTCAATAACTATATGGCCAAAGATTATATTGTTGTTGCATTTGTTTAAACGGGTTCTCATTATCTACTCTTAAGACTTGAAGTAAAATACGATGAAGGTTTAGGTTGTATTTATGGAATAATATAAACAATTGCAAAGTGTTCACAAACTTTGAAGCACCACCATATAAGTACAGGTATGCACAACATAATGGCTGTTTGCATACTTTTTCATATTCTGATTACATTAGGTTTGATAAGGTTATTATTCTTATTAATGAGATAATCAACCTATATATTACATTATCAGTAATAAATGATCTTGCAAGATACTTTAGCTTTTATAGTGCATCAATTGTAATGCCACAAGTACAGTGTAGAAACTTTTACTAAACAAAAGTAGAGTAGTAAAAACTGCATGTTTTGGCTATTTTTGGCTATTTTGTATCCCATTACTGTACAGTATACCATATAGTATGGTATAATAATATGGTGTTCGGATAACATCGAGATGCATTATGCAGTTTCACAGAATGTACTGTGAACGTTAAACGACACATACCTGTAGTCTAGAGAATCTATATTTAAAGTTTATAGGAGGATGAGCGTGGGTTATATGAATATACTCCATCATTTAATATAATGAACTTAATACACATGGAGTCTTGGAACCAATCCTCACAAACACAAAGGACTGCTTCTATAGCAGATGTAATTCATTGTATTATATTACAATTAATTGATCCTATTTATCACGTTTTCACTACTGTGCAGGTAGTACATGAAAACCCTACTTGATCATTTCTAATAATCATGTTTGCTTTCATTCAATCATAGGGAGAGCGTGGTGAGGCTGGACCTGCTGGAGCACCTGGATTTGCTGGTCCCCCTGTAAGTACACCTGCGTGTCTATGCATGGAGCACCCCTTATTAAAAGAAGATAAGGACTGATGCAATTTTCATTGCTTTTGCAGGGTGCTGATGGACAGCCTGGAGCCAGAGGTGAGAAAGGTCCAGCTGGTGTCAAGGGTGATGTTGGAGCTCCAGGCCCTGCTGGTCCAGCTGGTAACGCCGGACCTCTTGTAAGTTCTGTTTAACAATGAAAGTTAAACTTGATAGATCATAAGATATTCACATTGTGTATGCTATTATTTTTGAGAGTTGTTGAGCTAGGTTGCTAAGGATTAAATATCTAGTCAGTAGACTTAACTGAGCTGTTTTGCGGTGCAGATTAACTTTTTTAAAATTAAATTAATGTTTTTAGATTAAATTTTTGAATGGGCAGGATATCTTTTTCATAGTTTTTTTTTATTGTTTTTTAGGGTGCTTCCGGTCCTGCTGGCCCCCCTGGTGCTCGTGGTGATGCCGGTCCTCCAGTAAGTACTACTGATTAAAACATGGGTGTTTTTTGTCCATCAACTCAAAGCTCATGTGTAACATTTCACCCTCATCTGTGTGCCAGGGTTTGACTGGTTTCCCTGGTGCTGCTGGCAGAGTTGGAAATCCTGGCCCTGCTGTGAGTATTTTACTACATAACAATGTCACGCCTTCTGAAACCACTTGAATTTTTCAGAACTGGGTGGAATCCCAGTAGCGTTGGTTCACTGCATGTGCTTGTTGAATAGATCGATCCTTTATGACCTGTAATGCAGTGGCCAATCCTCTGGACTAAAGACAACTATTATAATTTCTTAAATCTCAGGGTATTGTTGGACCTCCTGGTCCCACTGGTCTTGCTGGAAAAGATGGCCCTCGCGGTCCTCGTGGTGACGTTGGACCTGCTGGACCCCCAGGAGAGAACGGACATTTGGGACCTGCTGGTCTGGCTGGTGAGAAGGGATCACCTGGAGAGTCTGGTCCCATGGTATGCTTTTCCTAATGTTTTAAATTGACCTTAAATCATACTATTGTTATACACAGCCTATAATCAAATTGAAATTGAATATTAAGGCAGAAACCTTTACTGTTTTGATCATAGGGAACAGCAGGTATTCCTGGACCTAGTGGTTTAAGTGGACCTCAGGGAATTACTGGTCTGCCCGGATCTAGAGGTGAACGTGGTATACCTGGCCCTGTTGGCAATGTTGTAAGTGTCCACATATTACTCGTATGACAGCACCCTGTACTGTGGTCACGTTGACTTTGTTGTAACTCTGAGATTCTGGTTGTACTTAAGAAAATATCTCATGCACTGCCTTCTGGCTCACTTGGTAATCTGATGTCTTACTCAGGGTGAGCCTGGTAGAGTTGGACCTTTTGGTGCCCCTGGTCCCCGTGGTCCTGGTGGAAACATTGGTCTGCCTGGTATGACTGGTCCTCAGGGAGAAGCTGGACGTGAGGTAAGCAAAATAGTGCCCTATCTGGATATAAGAACAATTTGACTTGTTTAAGAAACAGGTTTGGGTTATATGATGTCTAGGAAATTGGTGTCAAGGAAACATCAGAAAATACTGGACATTGTACAAGGTGTGAATATAAAATATTAAACGGTGATTTTGGATATTGGTTACAGTATTAAATTATATGTTAAGCTCTACACAATGAACTGAAAGTTTAAACACTGAATGAGCCACTGCAGATGATAATAAGTGTGTAGGAACAATGTCACACTAATTAATATGAAAACTCTGATATTTACTGAACCGGCATCCTGTCCAAGGTGTTCTTCTGCCTGCAACCTGCGAGACTTTGGTGAAGCAGTGATTAAGATAATGGACTACTGACCTCAAGGTCCTGTGTTGAAGCTTCCTAGTATTAAGTTGCAACAGTT
The DNA here is from genome assembly GCA_033118015.1 of Loricariichthys derbyi. Lineage (NCBI taxonomy): Eukaryota > Metazoa > Chordata > Actinopteri > Siluriformes > Loricariidae > Loricariichthys > Loricariichthys derbyi. The sequence goes on along the minus strand of JAVSBU010000083.1, from coordinate 1,170,775 downwards.
AGTCCCTTGAACGTGGCCCTAAACCCAGAATTGCTTGAACTGTAGCTTGTAAGATTGCATCAATTGTAAGTCACTCTGTATATGACCATGTGGCAATGAGCCAGTCACCTCTTATATCAACATTATCCAAACATCTGCCAAACTTAGCTGCATCTGATATTGGATTATAACATTTAAATGCGGCTCATTGAGGGCTGGTGAATTCCTTATCTTTCAACAATCTGATGATGTTCCAGTAGCCAAAAATCCAAGCATAGACAGCACCTTTACAGGTGGGAATAGGCATCGATCTGCTGGACTCTCTTCTCAAATCTGGCTCTAAAATGCTGCATAAATGCAAAATAATGAATGTCGGTAGATGAAAGCAGCTAACAAGCCAGTCAGGACTCTGAGCTAATAAATCTATATGATCTCTAAAGACGCGTTCTCTCTGCAGGCTATTCACTGTACAGGCTATTATTTTTTACCTGAATAACTGGTGGTATTAGGAAACATAGTGGTTGTTTAGTGTAATTCCATTTACGTTTTTATGTATTATGTCTTATTATTCTTTAGTTAATACTTAAGTGTAGTCATGTCAAAATGATGCTTTTGGTGTCTTTTACACATTACACACTTTATGGTGGGTCTCAGGCAAGTTTTCACACTTGTGAACAATTTTAGACTACAGACATTTTCATAAATATGGCCGTTTACAGCAAAAGTGGCTTACGAACGATTTACACACAAATTCTTCCTGTTTGCATTTCATCAATGAGGCCTGTGGGGTTGGTCGAATATAGATGTAGATTCTTGATTGTCAGATATGGCAGTGTATGTCATGTTTTACCTTTAACATTGTTATGATGCTTATAAGTAATTATTGGGTCACTGGTGTCTACATCAAGTGTTCTTTTTATGTTCAAAACAGTAATTATACAGTAAATCTATGAACCAAACGCTTATGTAATATCAGTTGTATTTAGTTAGACAGAAATAATTTAAGTAGATTACAAACGATACTTAACATCATACTGTGGCCATGTAACTTAGATCAAGTTCAAGTAACTTAAAATCAAGTTTGTGCAAGTTAAAAAGATATGACCACAAAGTGGTGTGATTGAAATATTTAATATAAAGCTTACTTAACCCTAATGATCCCTGCTTTTAATGAAAATTAATTAAACTTTCTAGTGTACTATTATGCACACATAGCTACTATATACTACATATCTACAAATAATATCAGAAAAACTGAAGATACATAAATTGTAACTAAATTTTATAAGGTATGCACTTCCGTCGCAGCAAAATGAAACGGCATGTCACTGAATCATCTGAAGATATTCTAGTGGGTTATTGGGACCTTGGTTATAGCTCTCTCACACAAAATAAACATACACAACCACACCTTCATAATCACTTTGTGTTTCTCCATAGGGTAGCCCTGGTAATGATGGTCCTCCTGGCCGTCCTGGTGTTGCTGGTGTGAAGGTAAGTGGTAATATTTTAATACACTTTGTATTTAAGACTAACTTTTTATCTATATTGACGGTACTCTATTAAACCAACAGGGTGACCGTGGAGAGCCTGGATCTCCTGGGCCTGCTGGAATGGCTGGTGCCTCTGGACCTATGGGACCATCTGGTGCTGCTGGTAGATCTGGAAACCGTGGTGAGGCTGTAAGTGTCCCAGACTGAACTACAGACTTTACAACACCTTACATATTTTACATTTGACATGGATGCTCTTTAGGTTTGTTTTCATTTAAGCATTAGAAAATGAATGTTGCAGTTGTACAAAAAATCATATATCACTTTCTCTTTGTTTCCTTTTTTTAGGGACCTTCTGGATCTGTAGGACCAGCTGGCCCTGCCGGTGCAAGAGGTGCCTCAGTAAGTAAAACTCTACAAAAAAACATATATACATTATATTATTTTATACATTAACTTGGATTTGAAGAACATCTTTAAGGATATTGCCATAATATTTAGTCTTTTCAATATTGAATATTTTCCTTGTGTTACAGGGCCCTGCTGGACCCAGAGGTGAGAAGGGTGTGGCTGGAGATAAAGGAGAGAGAGGCATGAAAGGACTGCGTGGACATCCTGGTCTTCAGGGAATGCCAGGACCCAATGTTAGTGACCCAATCATAGTGATTAGTAGTTTCTTAAATAGGAAACAAAATGCCATGCTCAACACAAATGTTTATGTCTTCTGATTTTGACCAGTTCATTTCTGGCAACTCTAAAATGCTGCTTTATTCTTACAGGGACCCTCTGGTGACAATGGTCCTGCTGGACCTTCTGGTCATGCTGGTCCCAGAGTAAGTAACCAGGCTTCCATAGGTAACTGTCTAGTTGTGGCCCGCTATATGTCATTACTACATATTTTTTAAATCAATCTTTAGGGTCCAGCTGGTCCCAGTGGCCCAAGTGGTAAGGATGGTAGACCTGGAACTGCTGGTCCTGTTGGACCTGCTGGACATCGTGGTCCCCCTGGACAAATTGGACCAGTTGTAAGTAATACTTTTTTGGTTCAGGCTCAAATACTTTAAATTGTTAAAGAAAAAAACATATTCTGCAAGTATCATGGTAGACTCATTTACCCAATAAATTTGCAGGGACCTCCTGGAGCTCCTGGTCTCCCTGAACCCGCTGGTGCTGCTGGTGGTGGATATGACATATCTGGTGGTTATGATGAGTACAGAGCTGATCAGGCTGCTCTCAGGGCTAAGGACTATGAAGTCGATGCTACCATCAAATCTCTGAACACCCAGATCGACAACCTGCTCTCACCTGAGGGCTCCAAAAAGAACCCTGCCCGCACATGCCGTGACATCAGGCTGAGCCATCCAGAATGGAGCAGCGGTAAGGATACAAAACTTGTTCATATGTAATATCAAGTATTATAGAATGTTTAATATTTTATAAGCTTTCTAAACACTTTAGACCACCATTCTTAGTTACCTAAAACTATTTTCTTCTTTGCAGGATTCTATTGGATTGACCCCAACCAGGGCTGCACCATGGATGCCATCAAGGCCTACTGCGACTTTACCACTGGTCACACCTGCATCTATGCTCACCCAGAGAACATTGCACGCAAGAACTGGTACAGAAGTGCCCAGGAGAAGAAGCATGTCTGGTTTGGAGAGACCATCAATGGTGGCACTGAGGTAAGTTAAGAAGTCCAGGTTTGATAAGTCTGGAAGGCATTCACATTCACAGAACATATTATACAATTAATTATACTGTACATTTTGTTTTCCATTTGTTTTATTCAGTTTGGCTACAATGACGAGACCCTTAGCCCACAGTCCATGGCTACACAGCTGGCTTTCATGCGTCTGCTGGCCAACCAAGCTGTCCAGAATGTCACCTACCACTGCAAGAACAGCATTGCCTACATGGATGGTGAGAACGGCAACCTGAAAAAGGCCGTTCTGCTGCAGGGCTCCAATGATGTAGAGCTCAGGGCAGAGGGCAACAGCCGCTTCACCTACAGTGTTCTGGAAGATGGCTGCACTGTAAGTTTAATGTTTATACATATTTCTGTGTGTATTATTAGCACATATTATATTACCATGCACATACTGTTTAAGCATTATATACAAAGTATAGCAGGATTATGCTATACTGGTAATGGCACTGTTTTATTTGGACAACCATTTGGAAATGCTTAGATATTATTATTTGAAATAGTTTGATTCAAATTTGATTACATTTCAGTTGCATGAATTTTTACTAATACATTGCTTTTGTTATATCCTCATACAGAAACACACTGGTCAGTGGAGCAAGACAGTTATCGAATACAGAACAAATAAACCATCTCGCCTGCCCATCCTCGACATTGCACCTTTGGACATTGGTGGCGCTGATCAAGAGTTTGGTCTGGACATTGGCCCAGTCTGTTTCAAATAAATAGACTCATGATAAATTAAAAAGAGAGAAAGAAAGAAAATGAAAAAATCTCTGCCCTTCTTCTCTGTGTTGTTTTTATACTGAATGCTGATTTCCTCTGCACATCCACTTGCTTAAGCTGGGCTCTATCGGAGAAGACCAATGGACTAAATGGAGCATTGCACAATGCAAATTAATACAGGTGCCCAAAAAGAGATGCTGGGGAACACCATGGTTTGGGACATGCCATCATTTTGTAAAAAATGAAAGTGTAATAAAAACAATGAAAGTATGCATCAGTTTGTGGTCTTTATGTATCTTCCAATGAGGAGGTTTAAAACCACAATATACAAAAGGTTTAAACTACCTCATGCCTGTGTAAAGAAAATAACATTACCAAACCTGAACCGCATCCTACTCCTTGGTACTAAGTCTATAAGTTCTGTCCTGTGTCAAAGGTGCTCAACGCTTGAAGTGCATATATATGGTGCTACACTTATAGCTGTGGAAGAAACCACTTTTACTGTATTATTTTGTATTGTTTTAAGGAGTATTGCACAGGTCCCACTGATAATCCCATTTTTAAGCAGGTGGAAAAATCAAAAATCTCATGTTTGTCCAGATTTTTTTGTTTTGTTTTTGTTATTTTGTTTTAAGTTTTGTTTGAATCCCTTTTTGTTTAGCCATTTAACGCTGCCACATTCCCAGTGTTACAGTGACATCACAATTCATCCATTGGAATGGGTTTTTGGAGATCCCTCTCTCGCAAAATGAACCACAAAGTTTATTGTACCTATTTTGTATATGTGAGATGTTTAAATAAATTGTGAAAAGTTCTGAAATAAAGCATGTCCAATGTTCTAAAATACAACATTCCATGGGTTACGTGCTTTAAAGTATTTACTTAAAACAACTGAACAGTTTGAAAGGAAGTATGAATGTGACTTATTTTAACTTAGAATTATAAGCTTTAAAACATGGCAGTGGATAACATATATCATTTATAATTTTTGATAAAACTTGTATGAAGATGAATATCTTGATTATGAATCAATCAATAAATTAGGTTTAAATCTTGAAGACAAATTTAAAAAACAAAACAAAAAAAAACTGCTGAACGTAACTTAATTCAAATGATCTCAGGAGCTTTCTGTTTCTGTATGTTAAACTGTGCCTCTAAATTATTTATTACTATTGCAATTAAATAAATAAAATAACAGAACATACATGAGTCCCCTTTACCCCTGAATGTATTCTGTATTTGTTTCTTTTGTTTTGTACAGGAGCTACCAAGCCAATGTTTGCTAACATTCAAGAAAGTGATAAGCCTAACTACGGAAACCTGAAGACGCAGTTATTTTTTTTAATTGTAATTTATAAAGTTGTGCATATTACTGTTAATGTTAGAATTAAGCCAAATCAGTAATTGGTAGGGGTATATGCATGCAAATGTCAAGAAAATCAGATTGTTGTTATACTTTGCGCAGATGGCATTTAACAGTATTTGTGACAGGACAACTCTTCAGAGGAGAAAACAGGAGGGAACAGATATGGCCTTTAAGGGTAAGATTGGGTTACAAGGGGCTAAACTGCAATCCAGCTATTATGGACATGAGATGGGAATATGTATTGTACATTGTGTTACAAACGAGAAACAGTAGAACATTTACTGTATTGCACTAAATACAAAATTTAAATGTCACATAAGCACAATATACAGTGGTGCTTGAATGTTTGTGAACCCTTTAGAATTATCTATATTTCTGCATAAATATAATCTAAAACATCATCAGATTTTCACACAAGTCCTAAAAGTAGATAAAGAGAACCTAGTTAAACAAATGAGACAAAATTATTATACTTTCATTTATTTATTGATGAAAATGATCTAAAATTACATATTAGAGAGTAGCAAAAGTATGTGAACCTCTAGGATTAGCAATTAATTTGCAAGTGAAATTAGAGTCAGGTTTTTTCAATAGGATGACAATCAGGTGTGAGTGAGCAACCTGTTTAAAGAACAGAGATCTATCAAAGTCTGCTCTTCACAACACATTTGTGATCTGTATCATGGTACAAACAAAGAAGATTCATGAAGACCTCAGAAAAAGAGGTGTTGATGCTCATCAGGCTGTAAAAGGTTACAAAACCATCTCTAAAGAGTCAGATTGTGTACAAATAAAGGAAATTCATTACCATTGTTACTCTCCCCGGGAGTGGTCGACAAATAAATATCATTACAAGAGCAAGGCGTGTAATAGTTGGTGAGGTTTACAAAGGAGCCCAGGGTAACTTCTAAGCAACTGAAGTCCTCTCTCAAAATGGCTAATGTTACTTTTCATGTGTCCACTATTGGAAGAACACTGAATATCAATGGTGTGCATGGCAGGGTTGCAAGGAGAACCAAAATAAAGCCACTGAGACCAAAATAGAACTTTTTTGTTTAAAAAAAAAAAAAAAAGCATTGTGTTTGGAGAAAGGAAAACACTGCATTCCAGCATAAGAGCCTTATCCCATCTATGAAATATGGTGGTGGTAGTATCATGGTTTGTGCCTGTTTTGCTGTGTCTGGGCCAGGACAGCTTCCCATCATTTTCATCGATCACCACCGACCCTGACTCCCCCCAAGAAGAGAACAACCAAGACTCACACAGGAGTCAACTTTACCGACATAACACCTCTGACAACCGGACATGGCATAAACAGGCGCCAAGCCCATAACACAAACAAAAAAAAGGATTAAGAATTGTGTGCACCATGCAAATAACAACTATCTGTATCAGTATGATGAGGTTTGTATGGGATTGTATGCAGTGCCATCTTTTTGCCAAACGCTATGGGTGTGGTTGGCACTGAAGACCTCGATCTTTGTCTCATCAGATCAGAGAACCTTGAACTAGTCTGCCTTAGAGTCCTCCAAGTGATCATGAGCAAACTTTAGTCAGGCCTTAACATGACGCTTTGAAGGTAAAGGTACCTTACGGGCTCGCCTGGAATGGAGACCATTGCAGTGGAGTATGTTACTTATGGTATTTATTGAAACAAATGTGCCCACTGCAATGAGATCTTACTGGAGCTCCCTCCTCATTGTCCTTGGATCAGTCTTGACCATTTGGACAAGCCGGGCCTCGGCACAAGAGGAAACCTTGAAAGGCTGTCCAGACTGTGGAAGGCTAACAGTAGTTCCATAAACCTTCTACTTACGAATGATGCTTCCAACAGTGGAGACAGGTAGGCTCCTTGGACTCCTTGGAAAGGTTTTGTACCCATTGCCAGCCTTGTGACTTTCCATAACTTTGTCTGTGATGGCCTTGGAATGCTCCTTAGTCTTGCCCATGTTGACAATGTTTGAGTGCTGTTCACTTGTTTGGCGAGGGGCGTTTATAGCCAGAAAAGGCGGGAAAAACAGATAATTAATCCAAGTATGTGAAGCTCATTGATCTTAATACCTCAATTACTTATTATTCTTAATACCTGAGGGAAACTGTAACAATTGTAAAAAATAATAAATAAAAAGAAATAACATTCTTATTTTGCTGCAGTGCATTTCACATATCCAGGCCCATCTACAGTCCAAATTTCACAATGCTAAGTTAACTCCAAATGTGTAAACCTGCAAAATCTACAGGGGGTGAATACTACTTGGAGGCACTGTATATCATATATTTAAAAAACACACAAAAAAACCAAAACCTCGATTCAAACCAGTCCCAGTGACAGTCTGTTGGTTAAGTTTCAAAACCAAAGCAAGCAGCCGTCCAAGCATACTGAATATTTGCACGTAGGAACAAAGAAAGAAAGGAAAAAAAGAAAAGAAAGAAAAGAAACAGTCCGTCTAACCAGAAACAGTCACAAAGTAAAACGAAAACTCTACTTATCTAGGTTGCTTCCTTAGCTCGGTAACATATCAGTGAATTGTGGGGCCTCCTCTGGAGACGTGAAATCGTAATGCCTGTCTTCATACGATATCCTCAGGAGTGCAGGGTAAAAAAGACCGTACTTTACTGAATTCACAGAGCGAAGTTGAGTGTGCACATCATTAGATGCTGCACAGGTCCTCGCCACCTTAGCAGTAAAATCAGGAAAAACAGAGAATGTCAGGCCAGATGCTATAACCCGCTGCAACCGCTTTGGTAAGGATGGTCGTGCAGTCTTCATAATAACGTAGCCGGACAATAATAGTGGAGCCAGGAGGTGGTGGGCCCTATCCACATGCGGACACTCATCCAGGGGAAAAGCCTCACGTAAAAGCCTACCAACATTCAAGGCCATCACATCAGAGCCCAAGTCTTTGGGAATCCCAGCGAGTCTACGATTCTGCGGGTGAGATCTGGACTCTTCTGAGGTCTTTGCATTTCATATCCAGTCTGCACTACTCGTTAGAAATTCAACCTTTCCCTGTAAAGTGACCACATCATCCGTTCATGCCGACAGTGACTGTTCAATGCCTGTGATTATTTTTTTGAATACTAGCGAATTTGGACATTATCACCGTAAAAACCCTGGACAACTCAGTTTTCATGTCCTGCAGCTCTGCTGTGATCTTTTCAGCAACAACTGCCTAAATGAGTTTGGCCTTCAGAGCAGAATGTCAAGGGCAGGTAAACATCAATTAAAACGGCGTCACCTGCATTATCTGGTAACCAGTTAACGCGCGTGATGCCGTTTTAATATCCGTTTCATCCTCTCCCTTCCTGTAATGCTGCAGTTTACACCACCGTTATTCAGTGAACTTAGGTCTACGTACTACCTGCTGACTAAACCGTCTATGTGTAAACGGGGCTTTATATAACACAGTCTGTCTTTAAAGGAACAGAGAGCCCCCTAGAGGACTAGGAGTGAATCCAACATCCCGGCCCCGAATTACTTCAACTGAAGGTCATTCAAGTAAAATTGGTGAACGACTAGAGATATATATAAAATACTTAAGATAACACTTTGATTTCAAACATGAAATTGAGTAACAGCTGCTGCAACAATCAATAGCAAATATAACTGAAATCTGAGGAGACTATTTGTCCATATTTCCTTCCAACAAACTTAGCTTGTGAATAGGGTGTGTATAAGTACCCGATCGTGTCTTTACTTGCACTGAACGTACCAGTCCGTCAGTCCCAATGTTGACGCCAGTGCTTAAACCAAGCAGCCACTGGCTGCAAGGAACGGACTCGTGAAGGACTAGTACAAGATCACCAACCTGATAGTTTCTGGAATGGTGGTACCAATTCTGCCTTTACTGTAGGCTGGGTAAATACTCCTTCAGCCAACGAGACCAAAAGACATCTGCCAAGTACTGAACCAACGTCGACGGTACAGATCTTGCTTAACAAAGTGTCCAGGTGGCAGAGGAGACTCTGATTTTAATAGAAGCAAATCATTTGGGGTTAAAGGCTGACCATCCTTTGGGTCTTCAGATAGCTTTGTTAGTGTTCTTCCATTGACTACACTCTCGACAATGCAAAACAGCGTCATAAGACCTTCATCATCCAAAGTCTGCTGTCCTGTAAGGCTCACGAGAATTGAGTGCACTGAACAGATCTGTCTCTCCCATACACCTCCTATGTGTGAGGCCGCAGGGGGGTTAAACTTCCATTGAGCTTCTCTTTGAAGTAGATGGTCTGCAATTTTTTGCTGGTTCCATCCATCCAGAGCCTTCTGCAATTCATGGTGGGCGCCAACAAGTTCGTCCCGTTGTCCGAGCGAATAAGTTGAGGTGTTCCTCGGCGAGCTGTAAAGCGTTGAAGAGCATTTATGAAAGAATCTGTGTCCAGGCTGTGTGCTACTTCTAAGTGAATGGCTCGGGATTTTAGGCATGTAAACAGACAGCCATGTCTCTTAATCTCACTGTGGCCCCTCTTGATATTAATGGGACTGAAGTAATCAACTCCAATGCTAGTGAATGGTGATTGACTTGTAGTCACACGATCAGCTGTTTGGTTGGCCATATATTGAGTACTGATTGGAGCTCTGTGCCTTTTGCATGGTACACACTGTGCTAGAACTCACGTCCTCCAACTATGCAGAAGGATTACCTAATCTCAGCTAGGACCCTTTCAGTTCCAGAATGACCTGTGAGTTTGTATAAATGCCAGATGATAAGTTGGCTGAGATGATACTTCTGTGGTAGTATTATTGGATGTTTTGCAGCTTCAGGTATTGGAGCATTGGTGAGTCTGCCTCCAACACGGAGTAGTCTGTCACTGAGATGCACTGGCGATAACTTTCTGAAATTACCTTCTACAGGTGATCTGGTAAATTGGGAGCATTGAACATTGTCAATGATAGCAATTTCTGCTTGTTTCAAGTCATTTAGGTGCACACAGTTTGGTTTCTGTCCTCCTCAAAAGAACATCTTTAGCTCGTAAGATCAATGCAACAGCACGTTTGAGTTTGTGCCAGGAAGAATACCTTTGAATGAAACAATCAATTGCTGACTGAGTGGTAACGCTTGATGAAATCGCATAGGTCTGACTTGACTTCTTTATTTCTGCTTCTGAAGGCAAGTTTCCCAGCTCAGGTTGGCAAGGCCAAAACTCTTCTCTTTGCCAAAGAAAGGCAGGTTCTTTAAGCCAGCGCTCATTTTTTGTGAGATCCTCTGCCGATAATCCCCTGGAAATGTCAGCTGCAGGATTTTGTTCTGAGCAGACGTACTTCCATTGTGAGGATGTTGAGACTTCATGAATCTGTGATATTCGATTGACGATGAAGGTTTTATACCTCTTTATCTTCGTTCCTGATGTAATGCAGAACAATTGTGCTGTCGGTTCAGAAGACAGAATTCAGTAGGGGTAATTCAAAGCTTTGGCAGATTTTCTGATCAATCTGTGCTGCTACCACCGCGGGTGCTAGTTCTAATCTTGGGATTGTGCATGGTTTGACAGGAGCCAGCCTATTCCTTGACAGGATGATGTTATAGTGGATGTCATTTCAGCTAACAATCCTGAGATAACAGATGGCACCATATCCCAAATCAGAAGCATCGCTGAAGTGATGGAGTTGCATTGTGACTGAAAGCGCAATATAGGGCTTGGGCCTGAGACATTGAGGAACTTGTAGGTTGCGGAGTCTCTGTAGGTCATCCAACCACCGGCCCCATTGTTCACCAGTCTCACTTGGGATGGCTTCATCACACCTTAGATTCATATGTCATAATGCTTGGAATAATGATTTCCCCCATAGGATGAATGGTCCAACTAAAGCAAGGGGGTCAAAGACTGAGCTTATTGTGCTTAGCATGCCTCTTTTGGTGTTGTGTTTACTTTGTATGTTTACGCCAAAAGTTAAGCAATCATTTTTTTATGTCCCATAGCACTCCTAGAGCTCTTTCCATCAATGGGTCTCGATCCAAGTCCAATGATGGTGCACAATTTGCATGTTCCTTTTCTGGGATAGCCTTTAGTACCTCTGCTGAATTACTTGTCCATTTGGTCAGTCAAAACCCTCCATGCTCAAGCAAATCAGTAAGCTGTTGTGCAAGATGAATGTCTTGCCAAGCTGAGTCAGTAGATTTCAGACAATCATCCACGTAAAAAAAAGTTACTATCTCATTGTTAGGATCATGATCTTTCCACCACAGGAACCGCAGGACACCTCGATGGTCTGGAGTTACACTTATCTGGTTGAACATGCCTTTGATGTCTGCCATTATAGCAATAGGCCCTTGTCTGAATCGAATTAACACATTAATTAATTTGTTCATCAGGTCTGGCCCCTGGTGGATGACGTCGTTGAGTGATACCCCATTGTACTTGGCTGTGCAGTCAAAGACTACCCGTACCTTTCCAGGCTTGCGCGGATGAGTAACTGGATGATGTGGGAGATACCAGACCTTGCCATCATGATGGTCAGGCGGCAATGCTGGGACTTCCTCTGCATAACCTCTGTTGATGGTTGACTTCATTGCCTCCACATACCTTTCTTGCAAAGCTGTGTTCTTTGTCAATCTGCATCCCAATAGTTGTAATCTGTGCATTGCTAGATTAATATTATTTGGTAACACTACTCTATCTGCATATTCATATTTATCTGTTTCGTATTGTCATGGTCACTGACGACCCCTATGGGCAGTGCGTGGAAGTGCAGGAGATAGGGCGGCCATTCGCTGCCATGCTTTGCGCATGAGCCCCCTAGAGGACTAGGAGTGAGTCCAACAGGGGATTTGCATATAAATAAAGACCCAAATGCAGAACAGCACAAAATAAATAAGTATTTCTTTACAAACACCAGATGAACCAAAACCCAAGGAAGACCGGAACCAAAAGCAGCCATGCCGGCTGACCCCCAGTGATCAGCGGAAGCTAGGGCACACTGGACTTCGAGGACACGTCCCTGTCGTCGGCGATCCCTGCTGAACGACCCAAAGCATGAAGACAGACAGGATCCAGGCCTACTGGCACATCAACCCTAATAGGTAACCACTGCAGGAACCCTTTTTACATTCCTGCAGGAATGGGGGCCTTAAGACATCAGAGGGACTACCCATTTCCCTACACTGTCTACATGTCCTGACGTACCTCCGAGCTCCTGCTCGTACGCCACCTACCCTTTACCTAGGGCAGGTGGTACCTTTGTCCCTATCTCCATCTGGTGAGCCGTGGGACATGCCTCAGTCTGGATTCACACAATCTGAAAACACAAAAAACAACCAGGTTAAGATTGTGCGCCTCTGACTCCGCTGTGCATGCCACAGAAACCAGGCTTGGCGCTCCAGTGGCGTGCGATCTCATCTTGAAGGGCGAAAACACCACAATATCAGCTCAAAGCCCCAACACCTGCTTCTGCCTTAAATAATCAGATCCAGGTGATTCCTATTTAGGCGTGCATCAGTGCCACGCCACTAGGTGGCAATAAAAGCCCACTAAAAGCAGTGCGGCCGCCATAAAGATCCCATGAGTGAGGCTGTTAAACCCCTACAAACAGCCTCCTCGTTACACCTTTCTTTTTTGGCTGCCTTCCTGACTGAGTCTAGAGAAACTAGGCTTTTGCTAAAATTGCTACTGTTAACTGTTTATAAACCAAATGCATTTACATGAAAGTGAAGGACTACTGTATGTTAATTTTTGATTAAAAAAAAGTTATTGATATTATATTATAGGGATAATTCATGGCTATTTCTAGCATCCCTACCTAATACGTCCTTAATGTAATATTTACTAATAACCCAGTTATTAAAATACACCTGTAATCTAATTGCTTACATTTCCACTGGTGGAATAGTGAAGTGCAGGAAGCTATTCAGAGGAAGAGATTAGCCAAGACAGAACGGGACAGTGACAGTACACATCATTGGTATTGTACATTTGCATCAGGGGGTGTTTCAGCCTTCCGACATTAGCCCCTCTTCCGATCAAAATCCTCAACCATTCGTTCTTCCCACGACACAGTAAGCTCCAGTATATTAGCAACATTAACATGAATCCAG
>JAVSBU010000083.1:918320-934536 GCA_033118015.1 Loricariichthys derbyi | reverse complement strand
CCCTAGCCCAGACTGTATGAATTGAGGGCTTTTAATTTTAATATAATACATTTTCCTCGTGATATTAATACATATTTGTCATATTAACATAATATTATATAATATAATTATATATAAGTTCATTTTAAGCTTTCTTTTTTTCCCTATATAGACTTTCATCAGCCATGTAGCTCTCTATATATTATTCGCTACCAATGCATATGACAATATAGAGCTTTCCTCACTACATAGTGGACTCTGAAGCATAGAATGATCGGTTTGAGATTTGGCCAAAAAACTGCTTGCATGTCCTTCATTGTGCCAGCGCGGAGATAAACGCTTTTTTCCCCGTGAGTACAACTTAATGTTTATCACAGCCCTAATTAAACGGACAAATTGTTGTAGATGGCGAATATTAAATCAATGTCTATAACAAAGCATGTCTTTTCATTTTGCCAGCCAGCATGGAGATAGACGCTTTTTCCCTTGAGCACAGTTTAAATCACAGCCTAATTAAACGGGACAAACTGTTATAGCTGGCGAATATTAAATAAATGTCTCTGTATATAAGAATTAATGAGACAATACCTGTAATCTGTTAGTAATCCGTATCTGTTGATCAGTCCTGCACACCAGCTTGGAGGAATTGCTCCGGTTATGAACACACTTGTATCCAACAATGGAAATGGCATTTCTATGGCATTTATATCCTTGAAATGACACCAATCCTCTAAGAGAGACCATGAATCCTCATCGACAGAGCATGTATCGCCCTGGACAGGCTCTGTCAAAGCATGGAAAAGCATACAAACGTAGGTTCCCCAGGCACGCCAGGAAAAAAAAATCAAACGTTTGATTTTCACCTAGGTTAGGCCACGCCCTCCCGTTATCAAAAAAAGGCCCGGGAAAGCTATGAAATGCCCTGGACACTCGCAGTACACTCAAGTAAGCACGGCAAAAGGCCTTGCCATGACAGCCCAGGCCAAAACACTGCTATGTGTGACAGGGGCATACATCTTTCCACATTCACAGTCATGCTGCCCATAATTATTCAAAATATTAACACTCTGTCTTCTTTGCAACACAAGCTTTTATCACTGTTTTTTTCCTAGGTGTTGGTATTAGTCAAGCACCCTCAAAAGTCAAACGGCTGCTGCATGAAGAGTCAAGAATAATAGAAAGCAGCACACCCTCTCCACTATATGTTGTCTTTAAACGACACAAACTATTTAATACAGTCACCACTCAGATGTGACGTACCACCTTATTCATGTCAGTCCTTGGGCCTCTGCATTAAATACTGCCCACAAAAATGATTAGAATCACACTCCTACACAGTGCCTTTTTTTTAACAAATATTTTATGGCTTACTTGTCATGAGAAACAAAAGACTGACTAGTGAAAATGCTGCATTTCTCAAATTTACTACAGTGTTTTCCATTACAAGTCACATAAACCAAAAATCTAAGAAAAGCCGAATCTATGTTTGTATGAAAAGTTGAATATTTACATGAATTTCAGAAGTTATTTATATTTGACCCTACTGAAAAGCAAGGAAATTTGTAAAACTGAACATGTTACCTCTTTAGCATAAAGGTCAGATTTCCTTGAGTCTTAATCTTTCCATTGTGTAACATTCTCAGATGACACTCAAGTGGTTTTGATCTCCTCATCAGAAGGTTATTTGACTAATATATTAGTAGTTATTGTTCACGATATTAATTTAATTTAAAAAAGGCTTTTAGGCATTGAACGACACTAAACACTTCGCCAAAACCGGAAAAATGGTATTCAAACCACAATCAGACCAGAAGCGACTTCGTCACTAGATGACCAATAGACATGTCTTTTTTTCAGAGCCAGGACAGCATCTTCAGAATAGATTCAGAATGTACTGAGCACAGAGCAAGAAATCTCCAAACAGCAAAAGAAAGCTACGTAGTAGTGGTCTCAAAGGACAACACATTTCTAAACCACTTCTCAGGAAGGTAAACAAGGCAAGACATACAAACATTTAACAGTAGTTGACTGTTAAAGGCCCTATTACTGATTAATTCAAATTTGAGATTTATGGCAGTAACAAGGATTTATTTAAGGAGAGTGACAAAAAACAAATGAGTGTGAATCAAAGCAATAGTGAAGCATACTAGAGAGAAAATTCAAGTTAGGTGGTATTTTGCCTGCTTGGGAATAAAGTACCTGCACATAATCAGCTACATCCTGACAATGAAGTGCCACTCAGTTCTACAGAGTTTGGATCATTGTGGAGAATAATTTGTACTGCAGCAGAATAATGATTAAACACACTTCAAATCTTTGCAACATCTATATGAAGAGATTACAACAAATGGGGACCATATTAAAATCTGAATAAATTAATTAATAAATAAAATCCCCAGCATATAATATGTTCATGATTATTTTTAATCATTGTTAATTTATTTAACATCATACCAGCATCAGTGGCTATTAGTGACAGCAGCAAGGTTATAACGATACTAGTCAGACACATATTCAGGTAATTTACAGAGACCAATTAAACTAACGCATTTCTTTCAAACATTTGTGGAAACCTGAATATCCAGAATAAAGCAACACAGAGAGAATCCAACAGGTCAGGACTGAATTGAGGATCCGTGCCACCCTTGTTCATGAGAAACGTATTAGGGTTTTTTTTAATTAGTTGAGAGTCTGGAATGAACAGAAGGTTTACTGTAAATGCAAGACTAATGTATCTTTCAAGCTGAAATTGTGCAGTTTTGTCAAAATGGGTGACGTTAGGTAATTTCATCTATAAAGTATTTCAGTGGGATTTAACTGCCAAAGTGACAGCCACAATTCAAAAATAAAATCCACCCATTAGATTGCTGTAACCATACGTTTGCTAAAGAATTTGCTCTAAAACTGTGTTTAGTGAGGGTGGGTCTACAGACACAGTTGTGGTTTGTAAAAGTCTTTGTTCTTACCCATGTAGGAAATGAGAGAACATGAGAGAAATGGCTTGTCGGCAGTAGCAGAGCAATAGGGAAAAACAAACGGTTTAAGTTTAGCACTCAGCTCCAATATCCAATGTACATATTCTAATACTCTAACACTCTAATACTGCTAACAGCAGATTTGTTAACATTCTGGAGTGGAAAGACATATTAAAAGTATTTCATGGTAGCTGCAGCTATTTAATAAAACAAACTGCAGTTTTAAGATGAAGCATCCCGCTCATTAAAGACAAATACATTTTTTCTTCTTACTTTTCAAACAATTATGCATGAGGCATTGCTTCTTAAGCTGCAGTACGGTTTTAAATGACCTTAAATGTAATAAATAAGTCTTGGTTTTTATGTACTTTATGTACTGTTGCTGTACAAGGATCCATGGACTTCAATAATTTACAAAAGGGAACATCGCTTTCAAAAAGTTAAGAAGCACTGGACTATGGAAATATACAAACCCAATTCCAATTAAGTTGGGACATTGTGTAAAACATTAATCTTCTTCTTTCTTCTTTTTCTTTCGGCTTTTCCCTTTTCAGGGGTCGCCACAGCGAGTCATCCTCCTCCATCCAACCCCATCCTCTACATCCTCCGTCCCCACATCAACCACCTCCATATCCTCTCCAACTGCATCCATACATCCCCTCCCTGGCCCTCCTTCCCATCCCCTTCCTGGCAACTGCAGAGTTGCCACAATCAGTCCTATACTTTTGACTTTCTTCCTCTCTTCTTGTCTCCTTACTCGTTTCACTCCTCTTGGTCTTCAACTAACAGTGATGTTGGTTAGATGAAGTCGCACGTTAGTTTTGGCAAAGTGTTTTACGTCGGATGCCCTTCCAGACACAACCCTCAGCATTTAACCGGGCTTGGGACCGGCACAAAAGATACACTGGATAGTGACCCCTAGTGGCTGGTTTTGTGTAAAACATTAATAAATACAGAATATGATGATTTGCAAAACCTTTTCAACCCATATTCTATTGAATGCACTACTAAAACAAGATATATAATGTTTAAATGGAAAAACTTTTTTTTTCTTTTGCAAATATTAACTAATTTTGAAATTTTGAATTTGATGCCTGAAACATGTTCCAAAAAAGTTGGGATGGTGGCAATTTAGGGCTAATAATAAAGTAAAAAAACTATATAATGATGTGATTTCAAACAGGTGATTATGATCATGGTTTGGTACAAAAGCAGCATCCAAGAAAGGCTTAGACTTTGAAGAGCAGGAGATGGAAATCCTAAAGGAAATGCGTGAGAAAATGATTGTAATGTTTAAAAACAATGTTCTTCAAAGAAAGATTGAACGAATTTGCATATTTCAGTCATAACTTTTGCTGATTTGGTTTGTTTTGCGTTGTCTTGTTGAAAAAGCCATGGATGTCCCAGTTAAAGATCTCATCTTGAAAGCATATGTTGCTCTAAAATCTCAATGTGCTTTTCTGCATTAATGCTGCCATCACATAAGTGTAAATGATCTTTACCAAGGGCACTGACAAAACCCCATACCATAACAGACCCTGTCATTTGGACTTGTTGCTGATAACAGTCTGGATGGTCCTTTTTGTCTTTGGTCTGACGTACATGGCGTCCATTTTTTTCCAAAAAAAGATCTGGACAACTGAATCATCGGGCCACAGTACACATTTCCACTGTGTGCTGGTCTATCCTAGATGCCTCTGAGCTTAGAGAAGTTAACAGAGCTTCTGGATATGGTGAACATGAGGTTTCTTTTTTGCACAGTAAAGTTTTAAGTGCCATTTGTGAATGTAACTCCATATTGTAGTGCTTGACAAAGTTTTGCCAAAGTAATTCACTACCCATGTGGTTCTATCAGTTTTTGTCAAATGGTGAATCAGTTGTAAGCTGCTCTGAACTCAAAATATTACTGGGGACTGTGGTGGTGCTGCTGTCAAGACACTGGACTGGGGACCTGAAAGATTCAACATCCAGCTCTGCCAAGCTGCCACTGCTGGGTCTGCTTTAAAACAGTTTGGGAACCACTGGACTAGCCAGACAGTAGCATACTTGACGACTGAAAAACTGCAGGGCATTTCCATGTGACTCGTGTTACATTTTTGGTAAATTGAAACTTTTTTTTCTGTGTTACTCCCACATATATACACTCTTAGACACCTTTTCTTGCATGCATGTGCCATTTGACATAAAATATAAAATGGCTTTAAAAAGAGTAAGACAATTTTTTAATTAGGCTTTTAATTACTATTAATTACAGTGTGACTCGCGTTACATGAAAAGGAAAGGTTGAAAAACTGGACAAACAATTTGGAAAAAGTCTACTTCAACTGTAAATGACTGGAACAAAGAAATAAGGCCCGTAATGCATTAGTAACACATAAGGCTCTCATGCCATAAGTGAAAAGAAAATATTTTGCCCCAAATATTCTTGGGGTCTTGCATAATCAGTGACTCGCGTTACATTTTTCCTACGAGTGGAAAAGTACAATTATGTCACTGATGTGAAGCAGTCTTTATTTAAAACTAATCTATGACAGAAGATATTTTTAGGGGACTCTATTTTTGATTAAAATAAATATTAACCCTTGGTTTTCTGAATCTAGTGTACATGAATTACCTACTAAATAGATCGAGTCATTTCTAAATTTAATACATGTTCATCAGCATACCATTCAATGTATACATTTTTACAACACTCAGGTGAACTCTCTTTCCATTTGCAAGAGGCTGCAGCTTTTTCACTAGTTTGTCACGGGTTGAAAATATGAAATATGTTTCACAGGCCATTTCCAAAATTTGCCAGCTTGTACCTTTACAGAAACTTGGTATTCACCACATAAACTGCAGTGGCCTAGTTCAAATTCTCATAATTTATTCCGTCATGATAATTAATCATATAAAAATTCATCATGTGTACTTAAAAATATTAAGAAAAATATAGAGGCAGCCTTATTCTGCTGGCAGTTGGCTTTAAAATAAATGTAACAGGCTGCATCAGTCTTTGTACATGTTATGTACCTGTGCATGTGGATAATGAAAATCTAGTCATACTAAAACTAAACACCCTTTGTTTACCTTAATTTTCTTAACTTTTGTGTAAATTAAATGTATACATAGTTTCTTTGTATTCAAAACTCAAATAATAATATAAAATAAATTTCTTCAACTTACCCGATATTCAAGATTAAGTCGATTAAAAAAATTTCTTCTGTTTTTGTTTATGCGGTGTGGCTTCAGAACAAACAGGAATGTGAAATGAATTGTGGGTAAAAGAAAGTGCTTCCATCTGTACTTAATCTTAGAAACTATCAAATAGCTATGATTGAAACAACTTACAAAGAAATCATGAAGTTCAGACGTTGTGACTCAACGTTACTTGATCCCATTTTTATGACTCGCGTTACGTGACTCGCATTACGGATATTCAGTGATCAATTATGTATCTATGAATGGAATACCAAACCTGCTGCTGGTTTCCAAGGAACAGTAATGGGCTAGAGATGCAAATATATCTGTCACTTTGTCACTGTCACTTTGCTGCTAGTGGAGACATATTTTGTGAGAAAATTGTAGTTTTTTGTGACTCACGTTAAATAACCTTTAATACGATATAAAGAAGACTGCCAGGGAAAAAGCAGATGTTAGAACAAAACTTCACCACTGAAAATATTTAGAAGAAGATCTACTTAAATAGACAAATAAGTGAAACTTTGAGATTTCTTGAAAAATAAGCCAGCAGAGAAGAGCAAAACATCTTATCTAAAATGATGAAAAATAATCAAAATGATTGCAATATTCAATTCATGAAATTTTCATTAACAAACCTTCCAACAACCTTCTTTTGTTTCCTGAAAGAACAACTTACTTTATATAAAAAAAATACTGAAAAGGAAGGGGAAACAGTAAAAAAAAATTTTGCCTAATTTTCCCATTCAGCACGAAAATGCCCTGCATCATTAATTATAAGGAACTAGTTTGGATTTCACAGAATAGACACTGAACAAACAACAGCAAACAGCAAAATATGCAAAGACAAGATTGGCATGTCTGGTGGAAACACGCCAAACCTGCTAAACCACCTCAACAGCAATCACCCCAAACAGTACGCAGATGGGTGCAACAGTCAGAAACTGCATTGAATTGAACAACAATATCAAAAGCATTTAAACAGACATGGCAGATGCTGTGACATAATACATAAACAAGTCAACAACAAGTATTTTAATGACTCTTAGAAACAGTTGATCCTCATTACAACACGCTACGCTGCACATATTGTTCACATACTGCAATACCTCTGACATACACAGAATCAAGGGTGAAGACCGACTCCAAATTTAACAACTTTTGTTTTTGCCACAACTAATGATTTATGGTCTAGCTGGACTTCAGAACCATATTGCCTTTTTACAGAGTGGTGCTTGAAGGTTTGTGAACCCTTTAGAAATTTCTAGATTTTTGCATAAATAAGACGTCGATTGGATTAAGGCCAGAACTTTGACTTAGCCATCAAAAAACATTAACTTTATTCTTCTTTAAACATTCTTTGGTAGAACAGCTTGTGTACTTAGGGTTGTTGTCTTGCTGCATGACCCACCTTCACTTGAGATTTAATTCACAGATAGATGTCCTGACATTTTCCTTTAGAATTCTCTGATATAATTCAGAATTCATTGTTCCATCAATGATGGCAAGTCGTCCTGGCCCAGATGCAGCAAAACAGGACCAAACCATGATACTGCCACCACGTTTCACAGATGGGATACGGTGCTTATGCTGTAATACAGTGTTTTCCTTTCTCCAAACATACCACTTTTCTTTTAAACCAAAAATTTATATTTTTGTCTCATCCTTCCACAAAACATTCTTCCAATAGCCTTCTGGTTTGTCCATGTGAACTTTAGCAAACTGCAGACGAGCAGCAATGTTCTTTTTGGAGAGCAGTGGCCTTCTCCTTGCAACTGCTCCTTGCTCTTGGTGTTCTCAAACTTTTAAGCACCATTGCATTGTTATGACATTATTTGTGGACACCTACAACATGATGGCTATTTACATTTGGAAACTGTTTACACTTGCTGGGAAGTGCTAAAAGGCTCTAATAGTGTAAGTGGTCTCTAGTATTCATGTTCTTTTTCGAAGCTATTTTTTTATAGTACATAAATTATTTATTCGCTTATTCACTGGCAAATCTGTCTTAAAAACCAAACTGAAAAATAAAATATCATGGTCTGTAATCAAGCATAAAAAATTATCTGAGCAAAACAATTACAACCAGAAACATTAATTCATTCATTGTTTTATCCGCTTCATCCTCGTCAGGGTCGCGGGAGATCCGGTACCTAGCTTAGGGTGACCAGACGTCCCGATTTGCCCTGGACCTGCTTTTGAGCCCTTTGTCCCGTGTCCCTAAGGATATTTAGAAACCTATTATATTGTCCTGATTTTACTCAATCTTTGTCCTGTTTGTCCCGATATTTAACCAATGTAATGGCTTACAGCACATAGGACACTATGGGCTGTTTGTATGTAAATCACAAAGTAATGGAAATAGACCAATTAAATGGCTCAACAGTGTACCCCATGTCTGTGATGTAATGCTCAATTTGGCCCAAGTCATTGATGATAGGCGTTCACTAAAGCTTACGCTCTATTATATCAGACTAAAGTGACTCGTTTTTTCAACATGCTTAAAAGAAAGTTGAGATTAACGCAAGAGCTTAAAACAACTTGAGGTCAGTTAAATGTTGTATTTACTATTTAGATGTCCAAATATTACCTCTGCAGCTGCTGAATTTTGTTAAATAAAAACTGTTATTAAAAGTCACTGGTGAAGATATGTCTTACTTTCATTTTCGGTAAAATTTAAGTGTGCCAGTTTTTTAGCTTTGAAAATCTGGTCACCCTAACCTAGCTGGCAACACAGGACCCAAGGCAGGAACAATCCTAGATATGGGTGAAAATCCATCGTAGGGCATACATAATTTGGGCAAAAAAGTATTTAGTCAATCACCTATTGTGCAAATTCCCCTACTTAGAAAGGTGAGAGAGGTCTGTAATTTTCATCATAGGTACACTTCAACAATAGTATCAGAGACAAAATGAAAAAAAAAATCCAGGAAATCACACTGTAGGATTTTTAAAGAATTTATTTGTAAATTGTGTTGGAAAATAAGTATTTGGTCAATAACAAACGTTCAGCTCAGTACTTTGTAACATAATCTTTGTTGGCAATGACAGAGATCAAATGTTTCCTGTAAGTCTTCACCAGGTTTGGACACACTGTAGATGGTATTTTGGCCCATTCCTCCATGCAGATCTCCTCTAGAGCAGTGATGTTTTGGGGCTGTCGCCGAGCAACACGAACTTTCAACTTCCTCCACAAATTTGAGGTCTGGAGATTGGCTAGGCCACTCCAGGATCTTGAAATGCTTTTTACCAAGCCACTCCTTCGTTGCCCGAGCAGTGTGTTTGGGATCATTGACATGTTGGAAGACTCAGACTTGTTCCATCTTCAATGCTCTCACTGATGGAAGGAGGTTTTGACTAAATTTCACAATACATGGCCAATCATTCTTCCCTTAACAAGGATCAGTCATCCTGTCCCCTTTGCAGACAAACAGCCCAAACCATGTTTCCATCCCCATGCTTCACAGTAGGTATTCTTGAGATGTAACTGGGCATTCTTCTTCTTCTAAACAGGGCAAGTTGATTTTTTTCTATTTTGGTTTCACATGATATTCTCGCAGTCCCCTTCTGGATCATCCATATGCTCTCTGGCAAACTTCAGTTGTGCCTAGACATGTACTGGCTTAAGCAGGGGGACACATCTGGCACTGCAGGATTTGAGTCCCTCTCTGAGTAGTATGTTACTGATGGTAGCCTTTGTTACTTTGGTCCCAGCTCTCTGCAGCTCATTCATCAGGTCCAACTATGTAGTTCTAGGACTTTTGCTCACCGTTCTCATGATCATTTTGACCCCACGGGATAAGATCTTGTATGGGTCCCCAGATCAAGGGAGATAATCAATGGTTTTGCATGTGTTCCAATTTCTTACAATTGCTCCCACAGTTGATTTATTCACACCAACCTGCTTGTCTGTTGTAGATTCACTCTTCTTCTTCCCAGCCTGGTGCAGGTCCTTTTACAGCTCTTTGGTCTTGGCCATGGTTGAGTTTGGAGTCTGACTGTTTGAGGTCGTGGACAGGTGTCTTTTATACAGATAATGAGGTTAAACTGGTGCCATTAATACAGGTAAGGGCAGAAGAGCTTCTTAAAGAAGAAGTTACAGGTTTGTGAGAACCAGAAATCTTGCTTGTTTTTGGGTGACCAAATATTTATTTTCCACCATAATTTGCAAATAAATTCTTTAAAAATCCTACAGTGTGATGTCCTGAATTTTTTTTGTATCTCATAGCTGAAGTGTACCTTATGATGAAAATTACAGACCTCTCTCATCTTTCTAAGTAGGAGAACGTGCACAATCAGCATCTGACTAAATACTTTTTTGCCCCACTGCACACGCTCACACAGTAACACACACACACTCTCTCTCTCTCTCTCACACACACACACACACACACACACACACACACACACACACACACACAAACACACACACTAATTGCACTTTTGAAACACCAATTAACTTAACACACATCTTTGGAATGTGGTAGGGAGTACCTGCAGAAAACCCACATGGACACATAGGTGGAGCCCAGTGTTGGGATCGAACCAGGTGGCTGTGAGGCGGCAGTGCTAATCACTGCACCACCGTGCTGCCCACAACCAGAATCAATGGCAATTAAATATGGGTGGTCACTGCTCAGACTTAAAAAAAAAAAAAGAAAAACTTTAAAAAGTTTTTGCACACAGAATACATTCATGTTCTAGAGTAGGAAAGGCTAAAATTCATATCATAATATTTTCCACTATCAATATGGTAACAATATACAGGTACTACCCTATTTGCGATGGATCTGACAAATCCATCATATGTTGAATTTATCATAAGTCGAGATTTTTAATATATATTCTAATTTATTTATATCAGAGCACAGCCTATATTTAAAGTGTTTAAAGACAAAAACAATTATTGAGAACACTTTTCGTCACCACACTTCCAAATGCTGTCCCCTCCAAAGTGACTCCCTACAGACTAACTGTTGAGTATTGCATATGTAGGAAGAGCCATAACCTTGAGGTTTTTAATGCAGGCTTAATTAGAAAAATCTGTCCCATACTCCAGACTCCATACCCCAGGTGGTAATGCTAACGCTTCAAAGTATTTGCCATTTGTCAAGAGGGCACTAATGCAACATAATATGCCTGGGAAAATTTGAAATTCAAAATTCAGAGTATGGTTTTTGCTGAATGTGTATTTATGTTTATTACTGGCTTTCCATCCTAAAGTTGAAAAATCTTAAGTAAGGCCGTCGTAAAACAGGGAGTAACAATAATATCATAATATACAAAGAATTCAAACACATGACACTTTTTTAT
This sequence comes from Loricariichthys derbyi, assembly GCA_033118015.1. Taxonomy (NCBI): domain Eukaryota; kingdom Metazoa; phylum Chordata; class Actinopteri; order Siluriformes; family Loricariidae; genus Loricariichthys; species Loricariichthys derbyi. The sequence goes on along the minus strand of JAVSBU010000083.1, from coordinate 923,086 downwards.
CATTACCAACTTCTAAATGTCATTCAAAAGTAGTTATAATAAATATTAACTTATAAAGTCAAAACATAAGATCGAGTAATTTCAGTAGCAGATCTTGCTTTTCTGTGTGTCAGATGTAGACTGGTATTCAATTTAATACCAGTATGCCTCCCAGCTCTATTCTAGTATATAACTCTAAAGTATGCACTGCAGACAGAGGATGTTACGACAAAATACATTATGCAAAAACAATCACCTGTTTATGTGTGCAAAATGCCAACCGCATTTATCTCCTTTATGTCATAAATCATTTTGGATCTTTATATTAAAATTTAATGTTTTTACCTGTGCTCTCCAAAAGGTAAGAGTAGTCATCTCTGGTGTAGGAAGCGGACGGCTGGATAAACATGCCCTCATCGAAGCCTTCCTCTGGCTCTGGTTGGACATTGTAGACGAAGCGTCTGGCGATCTGCTTTTTCCTTCTGCCGCTGCCTGGTTCCGGGTGGTACTCAGTCTTCATGGCAGCTCCTGCACCTGGAGGTGGCTCGTTCCAGACAAACACAGGGCCTGGAGCCTGCACCTCTGCCTCCCCAGACTCCACAGAGTTCTCCCCACCCCAAGTGGAGACACCCAGTGCTGGCACAGCGGCATCACTAGGCTCCTCTTTCACCTGCCCACTGGCCTTAATTGACAGCTTGGACAAAATGCTGGTGGCCCAGAAATTGCCAGGCTTCTTGTCATTTTTGGGCACAGCCCGGCGCTTGTTATAGTCCACCATAACCGAATCGGGTGCCTCCTGCTTGATGCTGATGTTCAGGGCATCTTTGATGAAGTCACGGCACGTCTGTACCACCTCGCTCATCTGGAGGTAGCTGGCCACGGACATCACCTCGATGGCATTCTGGCTGGTGAGCAAAAGGTTGCCTGAGTACAGGAAGTCTAGTATGACCGAGAAGCCCTGAACAGCAGCAACATCTAGGTGTGTGACAGTGTTCTGTTCAAGATTCTCATTCTTAGTCAAGCAGTAGAGGGTCTTGAAATAACGGCTTCCTGCCACCAGGATGTTCTTGTGTGCCCGAAACACCTGCCCACACACCACAATGCTGACGTCACACAGGATGCCACTCTTGCGCTGCTTGTCCAGTTCCTGAAGCAGCTGGTAGCAGTACGAATTCTCGTTTGGCTTGTTCCTGTAGTCTTCAACCTCGGTGCCCTCTGTGTCTTCAGGCCTCTCTGTATCCTAGGGGAGGCACAACAACAACAAAAGCAAACAGCATTAATGTACAGTGTAAACGCTGTGTAGTGGAGATACGGTGACACCACCACAAAGAGAACTGGTTCAACCAGCTTTGGAACTGCTGCACTCGAGGAACTGTATATCTCCCAAAACCCCCCACTCAAACACAAATTGTATCGCAAGACACACCCTAGGCAAACCATTTCACTTGCTCAGCAAAGGCAGTTAAGCTGAGAGATTTGGCTTGGCCACCACCCTTTCCTTATACCTAAACTCAGAGGATAACTCCCCTGTCTGATAAAAAATATAAGCAGTACAGACTGGTATCCATTAAAGGAAGTATATGCATGGTGCCCTTCTGGACAGCGAAGCAGATGTTCCAATCCACAGTCATTTACACCATTCAGACTTAAGTCTCCCTTCCTATCACACAGCTGTGTTTCCTGTTTAATTCACTATTTAACCCATTTCTTGAAGCTGAGACTGTTCTAGTCTCCTCCTTTACACTAAAGCCCTTGTCTGGGGTTCAGGTATTACAGTTTGATTCTAGCAACAACCAGAGGAATGACAGGGCAAGGCCAATTCTCCACAGAATATCAGGCCCTTTCCTCCAACCAGATTGTTCATCATTGTTGCGTGCAATCCTGAGGCTTTATGCTGACTGCATCTAGCATCAAATGTTACATTTTTGGCCGTTCTTGTGGATAAATACATTAAAAGAACTTGAACAGAATATGTTTTTTGAATAACATGCAAGCAGTTTACATCCTTTTAAATCAAAAGGAGAAACTCAAGATCCCAGATGGGCACATGTTTCGATGAATAAGATGATGAGCAATACAAGGGGCTGAATGGTTGTCAGCCTGCGATGTCTGATTTCTCTATTATTTACACCTTTTCCTTAAGCATGTCTTTGTTTCGGGGAAAGTTTCAGACGTTGCAGCATGACTACGCACAGTAACAGGGACAGAAATAGTGGCACTGAAAAAAAGAGGAAAAGAAACACTGGATCAAAATTTACTTCACTTGCTGGCTCTCCACTTCTGCTCATCCTTTCTCCAGATGTGCCACGTGTTAACACAGAACTGGAGAACAGATGCTTTCAGCAGATCCCCAACACTAATTTTTCAAATGATACCATCAGCAGTTGGGTTTTTGACGGGACTGTTCTTGCAAACAAAAATTTACAGGCACTGACTCAAAAATTCCAAAACCAGCCTGGTCAGTGGTTTAAAATTATATTGAAACTTTGAATCAATGTGTCACAGTTATGCACTACGCCATAGAAAAGACACCCTCCTAAAACATAGGACATGAAACCCATAGTGGTATCTCTCATTCTGGTTTCACACCTCAGACTTTCAGTTTGATGTGGAACAGGAACAAGGCAACCACCACCACTAATACTGTGCTTGCTGATGTGTGCCTCAGCTCTATTAAAGATCCTTTATAGCGTTGTTCAATAACTTACTCTACTCGAAATGTCTCAGTAAACATACATGCCCACCCAAATCGTAAATACACAGATTAATTATTCACCTGCACAGCTCTGCATATTGAACATGGGGTTAATAGAGGAACTAAAACTGTCCACCAGACAACAGCGACGACAGTTTTGTTTGGCTTGTGTGAACCCCACCCAGGCCAGCCTAGCCCTGAGGCCAGAGCTCAGTCCCCTCACCCAGCCCATCTACTGCAGATGCACGAACAATGTAGCAGTGTGCTTGACCCAAGGTGTGGGTGGAGAACACCAGGCTCTGGGCCTCCCAACAATGTGGAGAGCTCATCGATAGAAAATTCCACAGAGCACCCCCCCAATACACACAGGCCTACATTTCACATGGGGCAGACAAGGGAAGGGTGGAGCCTCTGTCTCCTCTGTAAGCTCTCTAACCAGGGATGGCATCTTTGAGGACAATGTCCAGACCCCAGAGTGAAACAGCCCAGATACCCCCTACTTTGTTAACTGTTTTATGGCCACTGCTCACACGAGCTATATCTAAAAATGGTAAGCAATGTAAATCATTGTCTAACACCTGATATACCTTCTTTAAAAAAAAAAATCTAATAATTTTACGAAAAACCACTTCTCTATTCAAACCTGCCTATTTAAGATGTCCTCCTCCAAAGCATTTTCTTAACATTAAACAGTTACAACTGCATACTTAAAATTATAAGCAGGCATTTATATAGCCTGTAATCATGAATAATGATTTTTGTAGACTAAAAAATAAATAAATAAATAAATAAATAAATAAAAGAATAAAAGAAATTAGATGAAAGCATATTTTAAAGACAATTTTAACACTGTTACTGTTAGGATTACTGTTTCCTCTCTCTTTAATAATTAGTGAAAAAAACCGAGCGGATCAATTCTGACTATATAATTGTATAAGAGCCAGGTGCAGTCAAACTTAGGGATTCAATAAACAATTTAATTCAATTGAGTTTTTATCAGGTTTAAAAACAAATAAAATAGTATTTACTCATAAGCATAAATAATCAAATGCTCAAGAATTTATCCGCAAAATGCACCTCTATAAAAAATGCTAGAGAATCCTTAGCATAATGCTGTCTTAATGTAGTTGTAGAACGCTCCACATGTGAGCTCTGATGATGATCAGGGGTATGCTTATTGATTAGAACTCCCTTTAGTGTTGGGCAAACCCAGGTCAGAGGGTCATAGGAACGATTTATTCTAATTCAATCTCACAATGACAGGTAAGGTTAGCTCCATATTGAAAGCATAGCTTGACACTGGGATCATGCCCTAGGGGTTACAAATAACCCATAATGTAATAATATAAAACCTGGAGATCTTGGGACACTCATCTGACACAGAACATCTGATTTAGAAGCTCTAAAGCAAAGATGTGCAAAAGGTCATTTTGTCCAGCAAAGAAGGGGGGTTGGGATCAGATGGGATGGGTTGGGCTATGGCTCCCCAAAGCCTGTCGGGTCAAGCTAATGCCATTATGGCCTCTGGTTATAAGCCAGGTTACTGGGTTCCCATGGCAACAAAGGTTGATAATTACTGTGTAATAATTGCATTGCGGAATAGAAGCTGCAATGGCAATAAAGGATATTCCCCTATTTGTGGTTGAGAAAGATGTCAGCCTTTGTACTTTGGAAAACAGCACTTTGTAAAAAACGTTTCAGAATGTGTTATATTACTATCCTGCTCTTTTAGTTATAAAACAAGATGATCAATAAATCACTTAGATAAAATCCCATGAAACTAATCTAATATGACATTACCTAGCTGCAAACCTACAATTCTACCAAACTGTAATGTACAATGTACTTCAAGACCGGTAGTTTGAACTAGCTTTGTAGTTTGATACAAACTGAAAGAACAATTAAAAACTAAAAAGTTCATAACATATGCAATTACCATCTTCAGAAGATCGAGTGAGTAAAACTGGTAAAATGTAGAAATTACATTTTAATGCTTAACATAAAGAGTATTTTATTATTTCGTTTTTCTGGAATTTTGCGTAAAATGTGTCAAAAAACTGGTGTCATGTAGAAAAAAAATAATAAATACGTT
>JAVSBU010000083.1:748904-761214 GCA_033118015.1 Loricariichthys derbyi | reverse complement strand
AAGAAGAGAGTCCAGGCAGGATGGAGTGGGTGGAGAAAAGTTTCAGGAGTGATTTGTGACAGAAGGTTGTCAGCAAAAGTCAAAGGAAAAGTAGTGTATATTATGTATTGGTGTATATTATGTAGCGCATGTATCGTTAATTAATTCCAGAAGGTTTCCTGTGTGCCAAAAATACTGTACTGAGTAGATTGTTCCTATAAGGAATAATATAAATAGAATTAATCCATTCCAGACCCCCAGATAATCCTGACTTTATTATAAGGAGTTGTATTGCACAGGTGCTCACTAATTTACGATACATTTCAACAAATCCATCATTCCATCATCAATCCAAGTTAAATTTATCCTGAACTGAGAAGTTTAATATAGTCTATACTGTATCATAGAGGAGCTGACCTTAATTAAACAGGTTTTAAAACACTTGCATTAACCTAAATTATTAACATAAAGCTTATTTTATATTTTTTATGCATTTTAAGTGTTGAAAATCTCACATAATTTGTTGAATAACATATTTAAAGTGAAAAGCAAACACAAATTCTTACTCTCTTGACACATTCATGGTGCTGCTTCTAAGCTAGTTGCCAGGAAGCATTTGTGGGAGAATATCACACTGCAGTGAAAGTTTTCCTTTCAGTTTGCTCTTATCAAGAACCTTCTTAGGACCCATGATTACTTATTTGTACTAAGAATACTGTACTATAGATGTAAAAATAAAGAAAATTTGCAGTGAGTGTGATCGCTATTGTGAGATTGAATCATATATCGTGTTTTCACATGACAAGCAAGAGTGCAGGGTGCCAAACAAACGATGATTGCTGAGACCAGTTTTTTCTTCTCAAAATTCATTTAGAACCAAATTCACAATTGAAATATTCACAATTAAAGACTTTGGAGTCACAAGTTGATCTAACATCTCTTTGCAATGTGGAAGGAAACTTAGACAGACATAGAGAGAACATCCAAACTCCACGTAGGCAACAGCTGGCCTGCGACTCAAACTCGGGTCTGTGGAGCCATAGCACTGTGAGAATACTAACCACTGCATGGCCGTGATCACTGTTTTTTTTTTTTTCCCCCAAGGCAATTTGCACCGGATACAATTTTACCCAGTTTCTAATGCAAGTTAAACCTTCCGAACATTGCAGTGGTGTGCTGCATGTTAGTGAACTATACTTAAGGGATATTTTTTTAAACTTTTGGAAGAAAACCTCAATCCAGAAGATACCACATCCTTTCTCTGTAGTCATGAAGTCCGGTCACGGGTTTCATAATGACAGACAATTTAGCCACAGTCACCCTGTTCATAATCGTGGCATGGAAAGTTATACGAGTTCATTTCTCAATGTGCTTATATATCATTTTCAAATACATTATTTTCACTGTATTTTCAGTCTGGATCTGCACCAAGAATTTATTCTGGGATGTTTATTAATATTGAGAATGATGTAAGAAAATCTTAATATCCTTTTTTTTTTTTTTTTTTTTTAATAGAAAGGTTGTAGTATCTGACAATGAAAAGTGAAAGGGACATTTGTTTAGTGGTGGAATTTGACATTTGCAGATTTTTCATGTTCATTAGTCATATGTCTTAGCTTGAATTAGTTATTTTATTAAATTATCAAGCTGGTGCCAATAAGACTGAGACCATCCAAGATAATAAGATATAACCAGTTCTTCATTTGTTTAATTGTCATGCTTTGTTCAACAACAGACCAGTGCAACTGTGACAAGAACAATCTCTTTGGTTTAGCATTTGTCATTTGTTTTTAGTAACAAATAAAGTACATTTAAGATTAGATGTAACACAGCAATGTGCATCCAACATTTCAACTGATGAAAAACATTTGCTCCTATGGTTTGCTTCTTGTCAGAATCCAGCAGAATCACTCACAGACTTTAGTGCTGTTACTCCAAGCATGAACCACTGATGGCAGTAATTAAGCAATTTTTAGTAGAGCTTATTAGTGAAAGCTGGCAGTGTTCTGTAGGGTTGGATTTAGATCCAGCAGGTCTTACTGATCCCAGAGCTCATAAATCTGTGTTTTAACTTTTACTCTTTCCATGATTGCTGAGTTCCCTTGCTTTTTGTTTCTACAGATGAGCGTGACCGAGTACAGAAGAAGACCTTCACAAAATGGGTGAACAAGCATCTCATGAAGGTATTTAAACAAGATTTACTTCTACTTACTGCACTGTGCATGTCTGAAGCAGCTGCATATCAACCTGGAAGTCGAACCTTTATCTTCTTTATTTAAACGGGCTGTGAGGGGTTACAGTGCAGCTGCAAGACATCCAGTCTAGTCTAATAATAAGAAACAGTTTATAGCATCTGCAAATTCTTGCTGTGCAAAGTTTATTGGTAGCATGTTATTGCCAGGCAAATGTTCAAAAAAGAGATAAACGGGCTGCCAGTTGCCGTAACAATAAATATATCCTTTTGTTGGAAGATCAGCACTTGGGGTGCAAACAATGCCAGAAGTCCTTATTATGATTATTATAGTTAAAAATGAAAATAATCAACCTTTACCTGAACTTAAATCAGTTAAATATATGAATAGGACAGTTAACAGCTACCTCTAAGCTCGTGCATATTAAATAAGCAGCGTTACCAAAACCTAAATAAAATGGCATCTCACGGTGATGCTTTCTATATTGTGGGGGAAGCCACACTTACCCTAATCCTTTTAGTTTGATATCTGTCAGTTTTAAGATACTAGACTCTATGCTATAGGCACAATACACATAGTTTGCTTCCAGACTGCGCTGGAAGTTACTTTAAATGCTGTAATTCATACAACACTGCATCTTCTTATTAAACTTTAGTGGAATTATTAGTGAATTATAAGTTATTTTAAGTGAAATGCATTATGTGAGGCATGAGGCTCAAATGTGCTTGCCCCTGCAATAGCTTCCCCCACTTTGGAAACCACTGCTGTAGTGGATGGGCATTGGCATAAACTAAACAGTATGGTAAGTATATCAAATAAAATGCCACCGGGCTTCGCAGCATACTTGATCATTATGTTAACAAATGTACTTACCGTATTTTCACGACTATAAGGCGCACTTTAAATCCTTAAATTTGATCAAAAATCGACAGTGCACCTTATAATCCGGTGTGCCTTATGTATGGATTCTGGTTTTGCTTACTGACCGATTTTATGTGGTACACGGTGCTCAAAAATCTGTCAAAATGTTTTAGAATGGTTTTGGTAAGCAACAAAGCCGAAGTGCTTATTCTAGGAGCATTATGGTAACCATAGTCAGGGTGTTTGTTATGAACTCAAAATGGCATCCGTTAAGAGACATGATTATGAAGTGGATTTCAAACTCAAGGATATAAGGTACATAATAGAAAATGGAAATAGAGTAGCTGTGAGAAATTTCAACATTAATTAATCAATGGTGTGGAAGTGGAGAAAGTAAGAAGATGATTTGCGTCAAACACCAAGATTAAACAGAGAAGACCAAACACTATGAGTTTCAGAGAGAACCAAACGTGATGGCCACTGTTAGAGGACGTTATTGAACAGAGAACAGCAGGTAGAAAAGTCTCTACAGTCTCTATTCAAACTTTCATGAAGGACTGAATCATCACTAAACAGTAAATAATAGCAATGAGACTTGGATAATGAGAGAGATTTGGACATGCTTGCTGCTGAAATCACTCCACTGTTTACCTCAAACACTGAGGATGATGGATTTAATGGATTTATGAGGAGAATGAACTGAAAAAGTGAGTGTATTGTTTTTTACTTTATCTTACAGCTAAAAAATGTTTAGAGTTAATGTGAATGAGTTGATTAAAGCTCGACTTATTTGACTGTTTTGTTTCTCCGAATGTGCCTTATAATCCGGTGCGCCTTATAGTTGTGAAAATATGGTACTTGTGAAATGTGTACTTCTTATAATGAAATAAAGAAATGCAGTGCATAATAATATTGAATAAAACGTTTCAAAGTTGCTTGGAGGAGAATTTCAGATAGGAATGCTATGAAGAGTTACCAGTTGTTTGTATAGCATAATTGATGCATCACCATGGTCAGGTGCTCAATTAGAAAACCTTTAGTTACCAGCTACTACTTTAGTTACTTCAGCTTCCCCTGTCATTATGTACTGAAATGATGTGTTGTAAGACTGAGAGAGGTTTGGGAAGTACAGAATTAGAATTAAACTTTCCTCCTTGGTATGATGGATCAAGCTTGTCAGGTTTGTATTTTTTATCTTATATTATTGGGAAATCCCTTTTCTTTTTTAAACTCCTAACACTCCTTGAGGTGTTGGATTAGAAGTGCCTAATCATTGATAATGCTTAAGTCTGACAATGCAAGCTCTATGCCTTATACTGCATTGCGTGCCGGGCCTTTCTAGGTCTATTACTGTGTGCTTCTTTATATGAAAGAGTGAGGATGAGTCATCAACATCTGGGGAGCTTTTATTTCCTCAAAGCAGCAGAATGCAATTTGGTCATGGCCCACTCAACTTCCCATCTGCTCAACAGTCGCTTAGCTGTATGGGTGCTACAGATTACTATTACTTATCTGGTGAAATTCTCAACCTCTCACTTTCTGTTATTTCAATTTGTTGCTCAGATCTTGAACATTTTAAGCATTTTACAATGCAGTTTACCAATTTGGGACCTAGTAAACTAGCAGCTTGGACACCAAGATGATTAAGGCAGAGGCTTTTAAAAGCCATACTATTAAAACAAGGTTAAAAGCAGTTTACAAAGTGGTCAGCCAGTGACGAGTTTGAAAAAAAATTAAGGAGTATCAATTTTGCAAATAATACATGTCACAAAAGCAGCTTAAACATGGTAGGGGTTGAAAAATTCCTCACTTTCAGCACATTAGACTTCTACATGACAGTCCAAGCTATCTGCTTTCCTGAAATCTCCTGTGTTCTTATCATGTTTGTGACATCTTTTCATCATAAAGCTCAATCCACCCTGCTCATACTCATCTACATTGGCTCTCTTTTCCCTTTTATCTCACACTTTTTGCCCATCTTCTCTCAGCACTGGAAACTTGAGGTAGGTTACGTGTTTGAGCAGAGTGCAGACTGAACCTCCTTGCATGGATTTTGTTTAACCTCATAGGCATCTAGAGCACACTCATCTCCCTCTTACGTTCTCCAACACTTATCTGTTACTGCTCAAGCTTCTTTGCAGAAAGAACACAGGGTCAGTTTTTCACATTTGAGGTTTTCCTCATAGATACACAGTTCACTCAACAATTATTGACACCATTGGTAAATATTGGTGACAAAATTTAGGGAAAATGCCTTTGTGGTTAATTAGCTTAATGACACCTGAATATTAGTATCGTGAGTGCTCATCCATGATCACTGTTTAAGTGGAATATAAATATACGGTTCATACTGAAGCCAAATTCCTTTAATCATTAATCAGCATGAATGAACTTAGTCAGAAGTCTTGTTGATATAAAAAAATAAGACAAAGTCTTCAAACCTTTAGTGTGAGTAGAAAACTAGAGTCAGTGCTGCTGTAATAAGTGCCAATAAGTAATTTTATTATAATTATAATTATAAATATGTTATAATTACTTCAGTTAGAGGTTTTAGTTTTTCCATCATTTCAGAGTAAATAGTAAAATAATTAACCACAAATACATCTTCCCTTTTTTTTCATGTTAACCCATGTTTACCAAGAGTGCCAGTAATTCTGGAGCAGACTGTAAATTATTTTACCTGATATAACCAAGTATCTGAATGAACCACTATTAAGTGAGAATTGAATTGTCCTAAATTGAAACCAAGCATATGTTAGTAGTCTGAAGATAATACTGCAGTCTGTTGCACTGAATACTGACCGACTCTTCTGCAAGAGGCATTTGGCAGTTAGTAGAAAGAAGCTTTGACAGTAAATGTTCAGTTGTATTGTTTTATGTATGATTCCTGATACCAAGAGGTTATTATACAGTTAACAAGCATTGATACTGTCAATAGAGTTTCCATAGTCTGGTTGATTTGCTGTGATCAGTTTTTTTTTATATTCAACTTTAATGCCATATGCCACTAAAATGCTTTTGCCAACCACTATACTGGTTTTAGACCTTTCAGCTGGTAAGGCAGAGCCAAGCAATCCTTCCACCCAACTCCTAGCCACCAGGGAGATATTTAAACTAGTTTTCTAGCATCTAAGAAGGTGTCTATCTACAGTGGTGTTTGAAAGTTTGTGAAACCCTTAGAATTTTCTATATTTCTGCATAAATATGATCTAAAACATCATCAGATTTTCACACGAGTCCTAAAAGATAAAGAGAATCTAATTAAAGGAATTAGACAACATATTATACTTGGTCATTTATTTATTGAGGAAAATGATCCAACATTACATATTAGTGAGTGGCAAAAGTATGTGAACCTCTATGATTAGCAGTTCATTTTGCAAGTGAAATTAGAGTCAGGTATTTTCAATCGATGGGATGATAATCAGGAGTGAGTCGGTACGCTGTTTTATTTAAAAAACAGGGATCTATCAAAGCCTGCTCTTCACAACATGTTTGTGGAAGTGTATCATGACACGAACAAATATTTCTGAGGCTTTCAGAAAGAGTTGTTGATGCTCATCAGGCTGGAAAAAGTTACAAAGCCATCTCAAAATAGTTTGGACTCCAATCCACAGTCAGACAGATTGTGTACAAATGGAGGAAATTCAAGACCATTGTTTCCCTCCCCAGGAGTGGTCAACCAACAAAGATCACTCCAAAAGCAAAGCATGTAATAGTTGGTGAGGTCACAAAGGACCCCAGGGTAACTTCTAAGCAACTGAAGGCCTCTCACATTGACTAATGTTAATGTTCACGAGTCCACCATCAGAAGAACACTGAACAACAAGACATTGCTCTCCAAAAAGAACATTGCTGCTCATCTGCAGTTTGCTATAGATCATGTTGACAAGCCAGAAGGCTATTGGAAGAATGTTTTGTGGATGGATGAGACCAAAATACAACTTTTTGGTTTAAAAAAGACTACTCTTGCTCTCAATGAAGGCGGTCGCACTTTCTTCCTCTCCTCTCCATTATCGCTCCTGTTTTGCTTCTCCTGTCTTGTTTAGTTTACTCTCTTATTCTTTTTGAGAGACTCTCTCCACGCTGTTCTTCAAACTAAGAAACTTGATCAAATGGTCTCTCAACGGAATTGACACCATCTTCTCGATGAGAAGTCTGGGTTCGGAGGAACCAACCTGTCCTGCCAGAATTTTTTCGGCTGGACGCGTGGGAGAAGTGGTGGGTCATGTGCCTGGTAGCTCCATAGAGGACATAGAGGATGTCTACCTATTCGGAACAATGATTACAGGTGTTTTGCTGATTGGATTAGGCCCTGGTTTATCTGAAAATTCAAGGAATGGGGACAGCCGTCCAAGGCCCCTTAAAGCTGCCCGACATGATTGACATGGCACTCAGACTGTGACTATAAACCGCAACATGGATAACATCATGGAGAAGCTATCTGCTTTGCAAAGGCAATTGGATCGATTTGGAGACCAGAATGGACTAGAGAGTAGTCGTGGAAATTAAAAGAACGACTGCTTACGACAAGCCTAAACAATCCCGGTTTAATATACTTTCAGCTCCCCAAGTCAGCACTGGCCTCAACCAAGGCCACTCCTGGAATAACAAATTTCTCCAGAAAGTTCACTGCAGAGAGAAGCTCTTGTATCCCACCCCCATTCCCCAGACACCTGCTGATTGTTGACTCTGTGACCTGCTCAAGGTTGCCCCCTGGTATGGCAAGACGGGTCCAGTGATTAGTGCTGGTGATGGTGGCTGCTGAACTGAACTGGATGGCTGCATGCTATGCTGGGTTGTCTGCACCCCTTTACCCTTCTCCTGTTACGAGTCCTGTTTTTCATGTTGTAACATGTATTTGTGCTTATGTTCCTAAGGTGTTTTTTCAGTTCCCAAACTGTACTCACTAAGAGCATAGTCTGGGGGTGTTTTTTATCTCCTCCCCTCACCCCATGTATTTTCTGTATCATTTCTTATTTCTGTCTGCCTGTCCTGTGTCTCCCCATTGTCATACTGTATGTACACGGACAGATTGATGGTTCATTTCACTATATATATTTGTACCTGCTACAGATTTATATGTGACGAATAAATCTCTCTTGAACTCTTAAAAGAAAAGGTTTATGTTTGGAGAAAGGAAAACACTGCATTCCGGCATAAGAACCTTATATTATCTGTGAAACATGGTGGTGGAAGCATCATGGTTTGGGCCTGTTTGGGCCAGGATGGATTGCCATCATTGATGGAGCAATAAATTATGAATTTTATCAGATAATTCTAAAGGAAAATGTCAGGACATCTGTCAATGAACTGAATCTCAAGAGAAGGTGGGTCATGCAGCAAAACAACGACCCTAAGCACAACGACCCTAAGTCCTTCCTCCAAAGAATGGTTAAAGAAGAATAAAGTTCATGTTTTGGGAAGGCCAAGTCAAAGTCCTGACTGTAATCCAATCAAAATGTTGGGGAAGGACCTGAAGCAAGCAGTTAACGGGAGGAAACCCACCAACAGTTGAAGCTGTTCTGTATGGAGGAATGGACTAAAATTTCTCCAAGCCGGTGTGCAGGATTGATCAACAATTATTTATGCTGAAATATAGAAAATTCTAAAATGCTCACAAGCTTTCAAGCACCACTGTATGTGTGAGTGTTAGAACTGATAGATTGTATTACTGATTAGTGCACAAAAATTTTAAAAAGACAATAAATCAGTTTCTGCTTCTGCTTAGACTTTATAGATTTGATTTTGCATGTTTGGGCTTAGCAGCTCCAGTGGTTTGGTGGTAAGAGCCAGTTAATGGAAAATGAAGTTCCTGGGTAGGGTAATGCTAAGGTTGGGTGGTACATTTACAGAAATTCAACTGGTGCCTGCCCCTGTTGAATTCCTAGCATAAGACCCTCCCCCGTGACCTTGATCAGGCTAAGCATGGGTAAAACAGAATGCTTTGCTTTTTATATTGCTGTTAAAGTGTTTTCTAGAACAAACTAAACCAATATTTTCCACCTAATGAATTACAAATAATGGTCTTCTTTACTTATTTTGTTTCTTTTTCGTCTTACCATCAGGCACAAAGGCACATCACAGACCTGTACGAGGATCTGCGAGATGGCCACAACCTCATCTCCCTACTGGAGGTGCTCTCTGGGGAGACACTGGTGAGTCCATCAGCAATGAACAGACACTACATCTTCCAACAGCAAAGCCTCACTGAAATCAGTGGAAGTCAGAAGAGCTTCCAGTTATCTTAGCTAAGCATCTTGAGGCAAATTTGTCACTCTTATGACTGCCATCTGCTTCTCGACCTTCTACTTCTTACATGCTCTTAACCCATTCATTACTTACAGCAGCAATATGACAGTAAATACAATAACCAGTATTTGTTTGTAGGTTTCGAAATGCACAAGTGTTGACGTTATACATTTTAGACCTTTAAGCCTGTGAAAATACAGAACTTGTATACAGATATTTTTATGACCTACAGGTCTCTCACTTGCATTACTAAGTACAACTTTCACTGGTTTTCTTTAATGTTGCATGTCTGTTAACATGTTAACATTGTGTTTTTTTGCCTCTGTTTCAACTCCCTGCACTGGTTTTGCCTCCCTGACCTTTCAGTTTTCTACTTGGCTGACTTCTGCCCTAACCTTGACCCCTTTGCCTTTGCCTCTTCTCTTGCGATGCTCATGCTGGGGTAGCCGAGGGAGCGTGACGTTGTCAGGAACTCACGGTTGGTGAGTGGGTCTAGAACCTTCCGACTCGCCTCCTCAGGGGGTCTGGCATGCGTCACTCCCAGGTGACCTGGGTTGTGCATGATGTCACTTACTTTGTCTTGTGTCTTGTCTTTTTTGCCACCCTGCAAAATGATCTTAGGAATTTTATAGGTAATTCTGCTTAAGCATTAGACAAGTGGTATGTGCCATTTAATGATTGCATTACATTCTGTGAAACAGGTCATTGACCAAAATGGACGTTCACCGGACATTACCTTTGTCACATAGTAGTTGAGATGCTTTGCACATAGCATTTTATTAAAAACCATAATACTAATTAAAACACAATAATACATAAAGCCATACATAAATAATACATAAAGAAATTCTTATCTTGAAACACTTACCGATAACAAAAACAAAAGGAATGTTACCATGTTATTTTCTGCAAGGTGTTGTAGGGGTTTGGTTGTACTAGTTTTCTGTCATTCAAACAACAGTAGGATGCATACAAGACAGATTTTTATTTCCTATCATAATTTTTAAGACCTTGGTCATTAAAATAAACTGACAATGATTGAATATGCGTTAAACGGCACATACCTGTATGGATAACAATTAGTTTGGTTAGTCTGATTGACCAGCTTTAGGCTGGAAATACAGTGTTCCCTTGCTACTTCGCGTTTTGTTTATTGCAGACTCGCTGTTTCGCAGATTCTCAAAAAAAAATTTATGCTAAATATTTATTGTGGTATTTTTGCTGTTTAACAGGGTTTTGCGGTACTTCACTTAAAGTATTTTTACACGTGCATAGTACATATTATACAGTGTAAATAACCACCTAAAATGTTTACTCATTTAGGTTAATTGCCTAATTTATATTTAAGTTATCTATATTTAATATTGATGTAAATACTTTCTTATTGTGGCTAACATCACTTACATGAGAGACTTCAAAATAAAAGACTTCACTCCAGTCTATACATTTAGGTAAAGGCAGAGTCTTTTATTTTGAAAAGGTTATTTGGCAGTGACCATTTTTGTTTGATTCCTGTTGGTAAGCTAATTCATTATCATTCTAGCTGTAGGACGTATATTCAAAGGTAACTACTCATATATCAAATTTTTAAAATTACTTATCTAGGTTTAAAAGTTTAAAACATTTTGTGAACATTTAAGTAGACTTATTATAAGACTTAAAATAATGTACTTACTGTATAACTACTACAATAAGCAAAGCGTCACTACTTTGCGAAAATTCACTTATTGCGAGTGGGTCTGGAATGGATCCCCGCGATAAGTGAGGGAACACTGTGTATATATAGCATGCTCATGAGGCTGGATTAATTTGGCTATGATTTGCAAACGAACAATTATGTTTCCAGATGCATAAAGAAGGCTAATCTGGGGTGGCAACCCTAAGCCATGATCAGAATTTATTTACCTGATGATTTAAACTTGGAAGAATAGCATGGGCTTTATACTGTATATAAACTGTGGGATGACTTTCAGTCTAGTTATTGTCAGTATTTAATGGTCAAAAGTTACTGACAGTGATATTCTCTTAGGTGGTATATAGATACAGTGGTTCATAGAAGTCAAATTTGAGTTATATATAACTGATTGTGTTAAGTATTTGTAACAATTAATGGTAAATGAATACCCCTTATTTTATGCATTGCTACATTGTGGTGGTTCTAGACCATTTGAAGTGAATGGGGTGGCAGGCTGAGGCCAGTGGCTATGTTAGAGGTGCTAATTACTGTCTACCTAAATGTGCATTATCACTACGTGTTCACGAGAGTGTGGTAACTCACGTCTCATTTACGGGAGTCACAGGGGCACTGACACCCCCGCCTTGACTGCCACTGTGCTACATGTCTTAAAATAAATGCACACATGAAATTATGATATTTGAGTGGCATCATACACTGATTCTAGAGTCTGGCTCAAGTGTCATCTCAAGGCATCCTGCCTGGCTGTATGACATGACTGACATTCCAATGCATGATCTAGGCTGGATATATCTGCATCCCAACAGAGCTATTCCAGGCTTCTAATGCATTGCATACCCATTATACCAGACCTAACATAAAGACACGGTATTTGCCTTAGTTTAGTAAATAATTGATATTTATGTCACATCGTCACAGTAACTTTGTCAAATAAAACATGCTGTTGTTGTAAAGTTGAATTTTAGGTAGTCAGTTGCCTTTGTTTGAATGTTCATTTTATTTCTTTATTGTATAATATCATTCTTATGAACATTGCCTATCAAAAGTTTAGGCACAGCTTCCTCATTTTTCTGAGATGTTCAGTGATAACAAACACACCTCGAAGTTGTTTGAAAGATATTTGAGCAGAGTTAACATTAAAAGAGATGTACAGCCTAGTCAGCAAGACTTAACTCAGTTGTATTGTCAGTCTTTTTGTGGTTAGACATGGACATTGGACATGTGTCCTGGACATGGTGGAAATGACAGCATAAAGAAGTATTTGCTCAAGTTAAAGCTTCTGAGAACCAGAGTGACCCTACTTATTCTTTAAATTCCTACCAGATATATA
>JAVSBU010000083.1:685762-695890 GCA_033118015.1 Loricariichthys derbyi | reverse complement strand
CTACCTGAAACAAATGCATGCAAAATGTTCCTCGGGCCCGCCTGAAAGTGTAACAACCGGCATCGAAGGAATATAAAAGATAGCTTGGCTGCTTGCATCATACAAAGGGTTTGTGTCAAATTTGCAACGCACAACGACAAGGGGTTAACCCTGGGGTGAATTAGCTTTACACTAAAAATGAGAGAAAACTCAACTCTAAAAAGTAAATGTAGTCTGATACCAAAAAAAAAAAAAATCTCATGAGGAAGTAATAAGTAATCAACAAAAACATGTGCCACAACTGTTGGTCGCACCAGTGCATTTATTTAATACTTTATACAGCCATCCTTTACCAATAGTGCTTAATCTTCTACTTTAGCATCTTATGAGGCTGGAGAATACAGAGAGGAAATTTGAAATCCTCTTTACAGAATTTCTCCAAACCATCCAGTGTCCTAGGTCTCTGTGCAGTCACCTCTTTAGCTCACCACACAGGTTTTCTATGAGGTTTAGATCAGAGGACTGAGATAGTCATGGCAGAAGATTAATTTTGTGTTCAAGACCTGATGACCCAAATATGCTACTTTTTAACAGTGACCATTGGGGATTTTTGCCCAATGACTGAATGATTCAAATTCCACTTCTGCCAAGCCACCGCTTTTGGCTCCTTAAGAAAAACCCTTAAATCTCAATTGTTGAATTGTAAGACCATCAGTTGTAAGTCAGATAACAGTGTCTTTTAAACAATTAAAAGCATCAGCATATACCCCAGTGTAGAACTCATGGATTCCTGCTTGAAACGTCCTTGATCTGATGAACTTAAAATATTAAAATATGCAAGTAATGTTTTAGTTACATTTTGTTTGGAAGAATTTCTAGGGGTGCCAATAATGTCATGACCAAACGGTAAAGTTTTTTATAATTATTACTATACAGGGGTGTCAATAATTGTGATGGGACTGTACATTTTGTATCAGATTTTGCATTATATTGTGATTTATATATTGTGTTATAATGTAACATTTGTTGTTGTTGATGTGGTAGATATTCTTCGCTGCATTCACCTCAAATTGAAGAAGTGTGACATGTCTCTCCTCACTCACATGTTAGCCTGCATGTTTGGAATGGGTTCCTGGGTGACCATCTGTGGCCTCTGGGTGGAGCTCCCCCTAATAGTCCCACACGTGCCAGAAGGTTGGCACCTTCCCTCCTATCTCTCTGTGCTGACCCAGATTGCTAATATTGGGCCTCTGTTTATCACCCTAATGCACCGATTCCACCCGGGAAAACTCAATGAGACGGCTGTGATCTACTTCATTGTTAGTTTTGGGGTTGTGGCAAGCCTTTTTTTAGCTTTCTTCTGGAAGAAGACGGTGGTGGTGCAAGGAACTGAATGCAGCTTTTATCTTCTGCTCCTTACTTTCTTCATCTCCATTGTGGACTGCACATCATCTGTGACTTTCTTACCCTTTATGATGCAGCTCAAGCCAGAGTATCTCACCACCTATTATGTTGGTGAAGGTTTGAGTGGGCTTATTCCAGCATTAGTGGCTCTGATTCAAGGAGTTGGTTCCATGATGTGTATCAACAGCACCCACCACAATGACACACTGGATCTCCTGGGTAGAAATGAATCTGTGATATCTAGAAACCTTCTAATACAACACTACTTACCAGCTAACTTCTCAGTTGATGTCTTTTTCATTTTCCTGGCAGTCATGATGCTTGTGTGCTTGGTAGCATTCTTGCTTTTAAACTGCCTCCCTGCAGTGGCTCAAGAGCACTCCATTAACTGCAGACACCAACGTGTCATTGGCAATTCAAAGTTTGTTAGGGAAACGGAAAGTCCTGAGCAGGAGAACATGATGAATTCTGCAAATGTTGTCAGAAAATATATGTTTGGAAAGGGAACCTACAGCTGGGCACAAGTCATATATATCTTCATCATTCTGGCCTGGGTCAATGCTCTGACCAACACTGTGTTACTATCGGTTCAGTCCTACTCATGCTTACCTTATGGAAACCATGCTTACCATTGGTCTGCCACATTAGCTGCTGTAGCAAACCCTCTGGCCTGCTTCATTGCCATGTTCTACCCTCAAAGGTCAGTAACTACGTTTTTCACTGGACATTTACATTTGACAGAAATGTCTGCTGATAATTGGACCACAAATTCTGAGTAGTTCTTGTCCATCAGGTCATTGGTGCTGATGGGGTTTGTAACAGCTTCTGGCTCAATTATTGGTGTTTACATCATGAGCATGGCAGTCCATGTCCACTATTGATCAACCACATCTCTGGAGCCATTCTTATAGTGAGTCATGAATTATTTTAGTTCATATTTCATTCTAAGTCTTTCCATTGATATGTCATAAAAGTTAACTTTCATATATGTCATGTGTAAATACTTAACTGGGGTTAAGAGCCATTTTTGCTAATTACATGTTTTCTCTGTAACAGGTGGTAGCCTGGACACTTTTCAGTCTCGTTCTATCCTATGTTAAGGTGATCATTGCCATAATCTTGCGTGATGAAGGTCACAGTGCACTCGTGTGGTGTGGAGCAGTAGTGCAGCTGGGCTCACTACTGGGTGCTGTAATAATGTTTCCTTTAGTCAATGTGTACAACCTGTTCTCATCAGGTGATCCATGTAACATCATGTGCTGAAAATTACCTCTCAGAGGCTGAGTCCTTTACAAATTATATATTATGATATGGAAATAAGATGTCACACTGATGACTTTACTTGATTGTAGCACTCTATGTTACGCCATCTAATGTAGCATGAATGAAACAGCTTGTTAATCAAAATGGTCGATAACCGGCCATTACGATAGTCATATGGTCTTTTTATGTTCTTGTCATGTAAAAATAAAGGATGTTTTCACAAGAAAACTGCATGTACTTGATACGTAAATGCATTTCAGAGATACAGTTGAAAACAATTAGAATGCTACCATCTACACAGCCTAAATTTTTACACTTGTCACTCCCTCTAGGAACACCGTGGTTCTTCAGTTGAAGCACACATTAATGATATCACCCACTGTAGAACCAAAATATGAGCAAATATACCTCACTGGCTGCAGTCAAGAGGGGGTTAGTCCACTTGAAGAAACAGTCATTTCCAGAGCAGGCAATTGACTATCAACTTTTAAACACTTCAAGCACTTTAAAGAAAGCAAAAAGGATGAGCTATAAATATAGTCAAATATTTTATAGAAAAATATATTTTAATTTTCTAATTGTTTTTTAAGATTGTTTATCTACTTTTCCACAATTTTTCATGTTCACCCTCAAACTTAAATGCATTTTATTCAGATTTTATGTGACAGACCACCACAAAGTAGAAAGTATGTGTGAACTGTAAAGTAAATGATACGTGGTTTTCAACAGTTTTAATAAATAAAAATCTGAAAAGTGTGATATGCATTTGTTTTCACCCCTCCTGAGTCAATTCTTTGTAGGACCACAGTTTGCTGCAATTATAGCTGCAAGTCTTTTGGGGTTTGTCTCTACTAACTTTGTATATCTACAGGCTGACATGTTTGCCCATTCTCCTTTGCAAAATAGCTCAAGTTCAGTCAGATCGGATGTAGAGTATCTCTGAACAACAATTTTCAAGTTTTGCCACAGAGTCTCAATGGGATTTATAGTGATGCTTAAGTTTGTGAACCCTTAAGAATTTTCTAAGTCATAAATTTGACCTTAAATATAATCAGGTTTTCACACAAGTCCTAAAAGTAGATAAAGAGAACCTAATTAAACAAATGAGACAAATATGTGTGTCATTCATTTATTGAGAGAAATGATCCTATATTACATATTAGTGAGTGGCAAAAGTATGTGAACCTTGGTTTCAGTATCTGGTGTGACTCTCCTGTAACTAAACATTTCTGGTAACTGTTGATTAGTCCTGCACACCAGCTTCGAGGAATTTTATTCCATTCCTCCATACAGAACAGATACAACTCTGGAATGTTGGTGGGTTTCCTCACATTAACTGCTCACTTCAGGTCCTTCCACAACATTTCATTTGGATTGAGGTAGGGACTTTGATTTGGCCATCCAAAAACATAAACTTTATTGTTCTTTTCTGTTTTCTTTTGTTTATTCTGTTTTCTTTAAACCAAAAAGTTCTATTTTGGTCTTATCCGTCCACGTGATCTTTAGCAAACTGCAGACAAGCAGCAGTGTTCTTTTTGGAGAGCAGCAGCTTCCTCCTTGCAATCCTCCCATGCACACCATTGTAATTCAGTGTTCTGATAGTGGACTCATGAACATTAACATTAGCCAGTGTGAGAGAGGCCTTCAGTTGCTTAGAAATTACCCTGGGGTCCTTTGCGGCCTCAACAACTATTACACGCCTTGCTCTTGAAGTGATATGTGGTCGATCACTCCTCTTTTTCCTATCAAAAATACTTGAACGTGCTGTCTATAACCAGATTTCCACCTTCTGAAAAGCTCCATGCTGCCAGAGCATCCAGGCTTTCATCGGCTCTGATCTTTCTGGATCTTTTAGCACCCTTTGACACAGTCAACCACACGATCCTTCCTTCTGTTCTCTCCAGTCTTGGAATCAGAAACATAGCAGTGGCTTGCTTCCTACCTGGAAGGACAATCTTATCAGGTGTCATGGAGAGGATCAACATCTGCGCCACGTGCTCTTGCAACTCGAGTCAGTTCTGGGACCTTTCTTCTTCTCTCTATACCCACTCCCTTGGTGAAGTCATAATGTATGACTTTTCCCATCACTGTTATGCAGATGACACTCATCCTTTTCTTCCCTCCAACAGATGTTTGTCTCCACATGTATCTCAGAATGTCTGGACAGCATCTCCTCTTGGATGTCAGCTCACCATCTAAAGCTAAACCACATCAGAACTGACCTGCTTTTCATTTCTTCAGAGGGATCTGCTGTTCAAGATTTTATCATATCTCAGGTAAACTCTTCCATCACACCATCTGAGAATGCAAGAAATCTTGAGGTTATCTTTGATAAACAGTTGTTTCTCTGCTTATTTCCTTTCCTTTCCAGCAAAACCACCCAGGTGCTTGTCCAGTCTCTAGTTGTGTCATAACTAGATTACTGCTATGCTCTTCTGGCTGGTCTTCCCATGCGTACAATCAGACCTCTGCAACTGACTCAGAATTCATCTACACATCGGGTTTTCATTTTACCCAAGTTTTTTCATGTTACCCCATTGCTGCGTTCTCATCACTGGCTCCCTGTAGCGGCCAGCATTAGATTCAAAACCCTAATGCTTGCCTACAAAGCCAAAAATTAAAGGTTTAATTAAACTTAAAGGCTCTAATCAAACATACTCTGCACTTTATACTCTGTGAGACTCGAGCTTGGCTCGACTAGACCCACCACACAAAGTAAAAGGTAGACAAGCATCAAGACTCTTCTCCTTACTGGCACCCAGGTGATGGAATGAACTGCCATTGGATATCCGAATGTATGAGTTTCTTACTGTCTTCAAGTGGCGACTGAAGACTCCTCTCTTCATTCAGCACTTAAGCAAAGAGTGAAATCCGCTCTTGTGTTGTTGCATTTATGTATGTTTAAAAATTGTTGTGGATTCATCTACATCAGATCCTAGCTGGTCCTGGCTGAATTTTTCTTGGGCTATTGCTTATTTGTACTGGTATGAGGTAAGATTGAATACAAATAGAAGAATACAAAGCACTTGTCATTCACTCTGGATAAGAGCATCTGCTGAATACTCAGAATGTAATGGTAACAAATGATCTTGAATTTTCTACATTTGTACACTGTTTGACTATGGATTGGCGGAGTCTAAACTCTTTAGAGATGGATTTGTAGCCTTTTCGAGCCTAATGAGGTCCTTAGAAATCTCCTTTGAATGCTAATCGTAGAGGTTTGCATACCTTTGCTTCTCACTAATACTGGATCATTTCTTCAAATAAATAATGACCAAGTATAATATTTTTTGTCTCATTTGTTTAACTTGTTTAATTATCTTTGTGTGAAAATTATTTATTTCTAGAAATAGAAAACTATTTTCTATTATTTTTGTGTGAAAATCTGATGATGTTTTAGGTCACATTTATACAGAAATATAGAAAATTCTAAAGGTTTCACAAACTTTCCAACACCACTGTACAAGCAGAGTCTGAGGCTGGAATTTAACCCAGGACTAAAACTCTAGTGTAGTGATGGATCATTTAATCCCCAAATTGCCAGTCTTCAATATCAGAATGTGCCATCAATATTGAAATATTATAGTTAGTTTGCCAGTATGAACTATGACAGGGTTTTCCACCTGTTTACAACTCCAAAGTGTCAAGACCCCCAAGAAAACAAAACTTAACTTTGTGTAATGCTGTTTTGAACTTTTATTGCTGAAGTTCTTACACTGAAAACATGAGACCTGTGTTGTGAAAAAAAATACCATCCATTTTAGTTCAGTAAGAGAAAATATGTGCAGATTTTAAACGAATAGAATGTGAGAGGGAATTTTTTATCTTAGCCGTGGCTAAGGAAACAGGAACAGCTCTATGCTGAGCAGCCAAGTCTCCTCATGTGATAATCATAAACACACACACCATACATTTTCTATTTACAGTAACATATTCGCAGCATAAGAGTATATTTAAATTTTCTGGAAAGGTTAATACTTTATTTAATGGCCGCACCAATTCTTCGGCGATCATAAAAGCTTTTTTACTCCATGCAGCATGTCTGGCTATGAGGTAGCTAGCTTTCAGGGCACATTTGGACTGCGATGTGATAAATTATCATTTTCTTTTGGCGCTGCTGTCCGTCATGTTTTCATTGAAAGTACTCCACTGGCTTTGACACAAATGTACCATTATTCTTCCCAAATAAAAAGTAACAATTCAAATTAAGGATTTTATTTGAAGAAGTCTCACTGAGAACATTATGCTCCTGTGATGGTGACATATCATTGCATCTTCTGGTGTCCAAAATCACACTTCCATTAGATGGTGTAATAAAGAATGCATAATCCAACTCAACAATTTTTCCCCATTTTTGCATTGCAACCCCTTCAGAGACTTCAGAGTGCAATGTTTAAGCATCTGTAGTATGTGACCTATACTAAGAAGACTGTTTTGTAGTAAAGACTCTGTTATGTAATAAAATGTTTAAATTACAATCAGACTGAGGTCACAATGCCACAGATTTGATCTGATTTCAGTACCATACTAAAAAGTTTCCCAGATCAAAACTGAAAAGGTCTTATTGTGTTTTTCGCTGTTCAGACTGGCACATTTTAATAGGGCCACTTTTACATGCAGTGAGAATGCAGCCATATACAAGCTCCAAGTCTTTTTGAAGATCCTTAGAAATCTCCTTTGTTAGTGCCATTCTATGGTTTGCTTTCTTCTTTACCATCCTTCCATAAAAGTTAGGTTTGTGGAATACATGACTAATATTTGTCCTGTGGACAAAATCTCCCACCTGAACTGTGGATCCGTGCAGCTGCTCCAAAGTGACCATGGGCCTCTTAGCTTAACTTTATGGGTGTAACGTGAAAAAATGTAGAAAACTTTAAAGCCCCCAGCAGTGATTTAAAATGTAACATCTGGTGAGCTTTACCTCACGAAAAAGTGCGAATGACTTGATGACTTCATGGTTATTGAGTGACAGCGAGCCAGACTGGATCAGCGAGTGGAAGAAGCGAGACAAGGAGCGGTGGCAGGAATTAGAGGAACGGTGGAAGAAGGAGGAGGAAGAGGAGCTCTGCCAGTTGAGGGGGAGAGAGAGAGAGGTGGAGGAGGAGGAGAAAAAGAAGAAGGAGAAAGAGAACAAGGGACGACACAGGGACAATGACGACAGCAACAGCAGCTCGGATGAAGGCGTAGAGGATCATCCTCTAAAAAAGTCAAAGAAGCTGCCGCCGCCTCCTATTCCTGCACCTTCAGACTCAGACTCGGCGTCACCTGCTGAGGTAAGATTAGTTCTAGACAGCATTATTCTGTTTTTAAGCTTGCAAACTTTTGAAACAGTAACTTGGGTTTTCTTCTCAGAAAAAGACCACTAAACATCAAGACAGCCAGAAAGGCAGATAAAACAAAGAGAAGGAGGTAAAGGAGAAGAGGAAAAATGTGCAATGGTCTGAGGAGAAACACAAAGCCAGGTGAGAAATATAGATATCCAGCCATCTTTTCCCTATATGTTCACTCAAGGGAGCATTAAAATAGCAAACATATTTTCTATGAAGAAGTGACATTGAGAAGGCAACAAGTAAAAATACGCTTACATTTTCAGAAGTCTATACATAGTGTGAAAGTGAGAAATGCCAGTGATTGGCTTATGTAAATGTCACTTTAGCTCCTTACTCTTTAGTGTATTGAAAGAAAACCTGCTGTATCTTTTTCTAAATTAAATTAGGCTGTTCAAGTTTAAATGGAAAAATAGTTTATATTATGTAATAATAGTTATAACTATTATAGCAGCGGCAATTAATTATGAGTGAATTATAATTAACAATGAGTGATTTTCCATGCACTTAATAATCTGATAATTGTAGAAAATCAGACTTTGTTAGTAATTCGATCAATGAGTTTTTGAATAATTTTGAGAAATTTGAGTAATCAGATCATGGGAAATCGTATTTCTACTTTGCAATCAGCCAATAATCTCACAGAAGGATGCGACTTAATTCCAAGGTTGCCAGATCCTATGGGAGAAACTGGAAGTAAGATGCTCTATGGAAAGAAGCCCGAAAGAAGCAACTCACTACAATGTCAGAGAGTAACCACTTGATTAGTTTAAAAAAAAGAATAATGTAAATTTTATTTTTATTTTTAAGAAAAGTAGTTTGAGCAAAACCAATCTGTAGGAATATTGGAGGGAGAGACTGGAACAGGGGAAACAAGTCCCAAAAACCTGTAACCTGAACCCCCTTGAGAATCTTTGGGAAGGCAGTGGGTCTAAATCTCCCATCGTCAATACAAGATCGTGGGGAAACAATAATGCAACTCTAGACAGAAATAAATGTTGTGACATTGCAGAAGCTTGTGGAAACGACACCACGGCGAATGAGTGCCATAATCAAAGCTAAAGGCGGTCCAATTAAATGTTAGCGTGACCCTTTTTTGGCCTGGCAGTGTAGTTCTGTCACAGACATTCTGTTTCTGTTTTGACACCTCTGACTAGGAGCAGCCAACATTTTTTGCCATGCCTCGTGTTGGATTTTCTTGTTAAAGGAATTTTATAATCCTTTCCATTGTTTCAAATGACACCACGTTCATTGGATTTGTGGTTTTTTTTCATTTGCCAACAGCTCGGTAAGGTCTGCAGTTGAAAGGATCTTTTAACTGAAGGCTAGCCTTTTTAGACATGCGATGCTATTTGTTCAGAACTCCAAATTAAAAGGTGATTACAGTATTTTGCATACTATGAAGTGCACTGGATTATAAAGTGCAGTATCAATGAATGGATCTACTTCCAGGTGCATTCAGCAAAACAAAACAATCAGATAAGTCAAACTTTATTCAACTCATTCACAATAACTCAACATTTTTCAGTGGTAAGATAAAATACAAAACAATACACTCACTTTTTCAATTCATTCCTTTTCCACAAATCCATCAAATTCTTTATCCTCAGT
Source organism: Loricariichthys derbyi (assembly GCA_033118015.1). NCBI lineage: Eukaryota > Metazoa > Chordata > Actinopteri > Siluriformes > Loricariidae > Loricariichthys > Loricariichthys derbyi. Next base: position 686,306 of record JAVSBU010000083.1, on the reverse strand, counting down.
GTTTGAGGTAAACAGTTGGGTGATTTTAGCATCAAGCATGGCCAGTTCTCTCTTCTCATTATCCGAATCAGTCTCATTACTTAGTAACGCGTTACTCTAGTTTGACCACTTTTTTTCAGTAACGAATAATGTAACGCGTTATTATTTTGACTCCAGTAATCAGAGTAAAGTTACTTATCCAAGTCGTTACTACTTTGTCATTTTCCTTAGTAAAAAAGATATATTTTGTTTTCTGCTTGTGTCTTCGGGAGTGACGCCAGTCCTACATGACAATTACGTCACGTTTTCAGCACAAGGACAAATCACGTGTAGCAGCACGCAGTGACACAAACACAAACAATGGAGGGAGGAGAGAGATGCACATTTATAGCTGGAAATACAAGCACAATGGACCAAAAATCAAAATTGATATAATGACAGATTACATATCTACATGAAATAAGCTTTAAAATGAAACTTATTTCATAAAAATATTTTGAAAAATAAAAATTCTACAGCTATTTGAAGTTCAGGAGTCCTGCCAGACTTTCTGAAAGTTGATTTT
>JAVSBU010000083.1:642914-656304 GCA_033118015.1 Loricariichthys derbyi | reverse complement strand
TTGCTCAAATTGGGAATTACACAAATTTTAAAGCTGCTTTGAGACAATGCTCCATTGTAAAAAGCGCTATACAAATAGATATGACTTTGACTATGTTTGTACTAATGAAACGTATGTATCGATGTAATCTCATTTCTGTCATGAATATAACCGTGTGCTGACGTGACATCAAATAAACATTCAATCATAGGCCTAGATTTAATATTTTACAAAGGTCAGTGTGCACACACACTCAGGCTTTTCTATGTGGGTTTTGTTCCAGCAGTTTATGGGCTGGATGTGGTAGGCCTACCTGATTCTTCATTTCATACCTCTGAGTAGTGTTTAAAATATAATAACGTATTTTTTTTTTTTTTTTACAATATTATTCTGAACAAACAAAGAAACAAAGGAGTAAACCAAACAAGCAAAAATATTTTCTTAAGCAGCTGAAACCGTCTCAGTTCTAAAAAGACAATAAAACTCATGTAATTTGAAGTGGAATCTTTAAATATGCTGAGACAAGGCTGCCATCTAGTGGTACAGAGAAAAAGTTTTTCATTTCCAAGAAACGCACGTTGACTTAGCAAAACAAATATGTTGATCTTTAATGATTAATCAATTCTATAAATTACCACCAGCAATTACATTCAGATTTTTTTTTTATAAAAGTGGTTTGACACTGAAGGCAAGCTCATGAAATGCTTGAATCATTACTAATACAGAAAAACCCCAACTGGTGTATTTAATTATTTTACATTTCACTATAAATGTTACTTGCAAAAAACAAAAAAAAAAACAAAAAAAAAACCCCCCAAAAAACCCCACAAAGGACAAAAAAAGACAAAAGACAAATACTTAAGGGCAAGCAATCTGAGGAAGACACCATATGAATAATGTCTGGAGGATTAATCAAAACACTGCACATTTTAAATACACACAATTCCATCACTACGGTAAAGCCAAGTTGTGCAAATAGAAAACAAAGGTCGTTTTAGAATTTGAAATGTGCACAGACTTTCTCAATATGCACAACCACACAACAGAGAATGATAAAACTCATTCACACAACGCCCTGGTTAAGCCACCAGGCAAGGTCTGCATTGACAGAGCCAATGAAACTCATGCCAACTCAGTGTTTGTTTCTATCTTATGGTCATTTTGATTGTGATAAACTAATGTCAACACAGCTTGAATACTTTACAGACCTCCACAAAAGCTGCATGTACATGCAATACTGGAGATGATTTATTTACTAGAACTGTTAAGTTTGAATTTTTAATGACAAGCTAGGGAAGCATCAACCCCATCTTTCTTTTATTGAGGGGTCTATACTAGCACATCCCAAAAAATTAGAATATCATGAAAAAGTTCAATATTTTTTGTCACTTGTTGCAGAAAGTGAAACCCATATATATATATATATATATATTATACATAGAGTGAAACATTTCAAGCCTTTATTTCTTGAAATTTTGATTATTGTGGCTTAGAGATAATGAAAACCCTAAATTAAGTCTACAAAAAATTAGAATATTACATAAGATCAAGAGCCACTACACACAGGTGAATCCTAGACATGGACTACAAATGTTACATTCCTCATGTCGAGTCACTCCTGAACCAAAGACGTCAGAAGCTTCTTACCTGGGCTGTGGAGAAAAAGAACTGGACTGTTACGCAGTGGTCCAAAATCCTCTTTTCAGATGAAAATACATTTTGCATGGCATTTGGAAATCAAGGTCCCAGATTCTGGAGGAAGAGTGGAGAGGATCAGAATCCACGGTGCTTGAAGACCAATATGAAATTTCCAGTCAGTGAGGATTTGAGGAGCCATGTCATCTGAAAAGAGGATTTTGGACCAGTGAGAAACAGTCCAGTTCTTTTTCTCCACAGCCCAGGTAAGAAGCTTCTGATGTTGTTTCTGGTTCAGGAGGGGCTTGACACAAGGAATGTGAAATTTGTAGCCCATGTATAGAATTAATCTGTGTGTAGTGACTTGATTTTATGCAATATTCTAATTTTCTGAAACACTGAATTTTGGATTTTCATTATCTATAACCCACAATCATCAACATTCCAAGAAAAAAAGGCTTGAAATTTTTCATTCTATGTATAATGAATGTATATAATATATGGGTTTCACTTCCTGCAATCAATGAGTGACAAAAATATTTAACTTTTTCATGATATTCTAATTTTTTGGGAAGTACTAGTGTGTCCTGACATCAGTTGCATCTTCAACCTGTCAAGATCATGAATGTTCCATCTCATAAAATGTTCTCATGGGACAGATCTGAATGCAATCAAGCGTTAAGGCCTGAAGCAGGACAAATAGTAATAAGAGGAATCGACAGGTGCATCAGTAAACCAAACAATGTCTAACTCTAGTTATGACCAAATATTACATTCAGGTCCTAACTATTGGACCAAATCCATTGATTATCACAAATATAAAGCATGTGACAATTTTCTATCTGGAATGATTCAAAATCAATCAAGATAACGGACGTAAGCAAACCTTGTTGTAGCACTAGTCTGTTGTCTTTCTGCATACTTTCTGCATAGCGGGCATCTTTATACAATGACACTCAATCGGAGTTGCCCAGACTTATCCAGGCCAGCAGTCATTTACAAAGTTGAATTTCCAAAGGACTTTACAGCTTCATGAATTCAGTAGATCGTAGGATGATTGCAGATGAAGAAAGCTTTTATATTGTAAAAGCACTACAATTATCCTGTTCATAGGCAACCTCAAAGTTAATTTTGACAATCTCGTCTACTTGCAGCATTAATGCACAATAAACACCTTAAATAAAACAGTACAAAATCAGAAATGTCATGGACCGTTCTAAAAAGTAAACAATTCCACAGATAAAGAGGACTGGAATAAAGGATGTTCCCGATCGAGTCAGGAATTTTTGCTGTTTCCACAGGTATAACACTAAGGTCGTTCTTTGTTTTCAAGTATTAACAAAACTGTGCTTCCTCTGGTAAACCAGTTAAAAATGTGTAGACACAGCTGGACAGTGTAACGTTCCATGCCATAAGGCAAATCAGGCACTTATAAAACATACTTTACAGCTTTAGAAAGCACTTGGTACTCTAAATCAACTAGTTTCTTAGCTGCTGTATAGGGTTATAAATGCTTGACGCATGGCCTTTCAGTGTAAAGCTTTTGTCCTTATAAAATTCAGAGACGCAGCTCGACTCATGAGGACAGCTTGGAATAGCTGGGTGGGGAAAACTTGCGCTTCAGGTATTTTATGATGTACAGCGGTAGGCAGCTGACCAGTGTGATCACACATACCTTCCACAAGAACATTCGTGTGGTGATGAACGACAGATCTGGTGGGAGGACAGAAAATGAGCAGGATTAGTGAATTTGCCATAACTTGAGTTTTCAAGACTGGCTGGTAAAAGGGCCCATACATTTCAGGATGGTGAGTAGTGACGGCAGAATGTTTTGAAAGAACCAGCGGGATCAGTGATTCACAATACAGTCAGCAGCTCCTAATCTGCCCAGTGCATGCAAATATGAGTGACATGTTATAAAGGGATAGGGCATGCATCTGGAATAAAGAGTAGTGATGAGTAAAAAATGGAAGGCAGCAAAAGAGGACCTACCCAAGAAAGATCCTAAGGAAACTCTACCTATGCCTGAGTGAAGGGCAAGCAGTAAAGGAGCAGGAGACACAAAAGGAAAGAACTCAGAAATTAAGCATAGAAAGTGATTTGGAGTCAAGACAGCACCTGTAAGCTGCTACGTTAAAGGAACGGTTAGTCTAAAAATAATTATACTATTTTGTATATTTGCACTGAAGTTTTGAGCTAACGTAGGTAACATTAATGCCACGTACTGAGTAATGAGGTTTACATTATGATTGTAATCTATAAAACATTATCACAGGCCTGAATTAAGCCTGGGTGCAAGACCAGCGATGTTGGTGGTGGAGGCAATAATGTATTAATACACTAGTTATTTTTATGTTAATCACATTGTGCTATGACTATGTGAAGCACCCGTAGTTACGAGATACAGCTGATATGGTCCCCTAATCATTCTTCCTTAAATTCTACATGCCATAAACAGGACTATTATCTTACATGTTGAAGGTAATAAATGATTATTTAGACTTCATTATACATCTTATCTCATTACTGCCCATCAGAACTTTTCCTCAGAAATTCACACTAAACATCTATGGTAATCACGCATTTGTCAACATGCCAGGCACATTAGATGACAGCTTGAACATGCTGTTTCTAATAAACGTTCATTAAAAACATATCTTCATGGCAATCGACATTGTGATTTTATGGATGCTACTCCTCGGCAGTCTCCCTTAGAGAGGATGATGCAGAATAATACATTAATCAAGATAAGACATGATATGATAATTTAGGAATTTACAGTGGTGTGACAAAGTGTTTGTCCTTCATGATTTCTTATTTTTTTTGCATGTTTGTCATTCTTAAATGTTTCAGATTATTAAACAAATTAAAATATTAGTCAAATACTACACAAGTAAATACAAAATGCAGTTTTTAAATGAAGGTTTTTATTATTAAGGGAGGAAAAAAAAATCCAAACCTACATAGCCCTGTGTTCAGCAACAACTGCAATCAAGCATTTGCGTAACTTGCAATGAGTCTTTAACAGTGCTGTGGAGGATTTTTGTTCCACTCATCTTCGCAGAATTGTTGTAATTCAGCCACACTGGAGGGTTTTTGAGCATGAAACGCCTTTTTAGGGTCATTCCACAGTATCTCAATAAGATGCAGGTAAGGACTTTGTCTTGGCCACTCCAAAGTCTTCACTTTGTTTTTCTTCAGCCATTCAGAGTTGGACTTGCTGATGTGTTTTGGATCATTATCCTGCTGCAGAACCCAAGTTTGTTTCAGCTTTAGGTCACAAACGGATGGCCGACCATTTTCCTTCAGGATTTTTTGGTAGACAGTGGAATTCATGGTTCCATTTATCACACCGAGTCTTCCAGGTCCTGAAGCAGTAAAACAGCAGACCACCACACTACCACCACCATATTTTACTGTAGGTATGATGTTCTTTTACTGAAATGTGGTGTTACTATTATGCCAGACATAAAGGGGGCCACACCTTCCAAAAACATTTTTCCACACAGGGTCATATAGGTTTGGATATTTTTCTCCCTTAATAATAAAAACCTTCATTTAACAAAACTGCATTGTTTGTTTACTTTGTTGTCTCTGACTAATATTTAAATTTGTTTGATGATCTGAAACATCTGAGAGTGACAAACATGCAATAAATTAAGAAATCATGAAGGAACAAATACTTTTTCCCACCACTGCATGTGAGATTTCTCACTTTTATTTCTAGTTCACTGCACAGTGAAAACCATAAAATGGCTTAATAAATATAGAAATAGGTTTAGGCTAATAAACCTAAATGTGTTTGCTAAAAGTATTCCCTTAGGACACTTGCATTCTTTGCTAAAGCTGTGTGTCTTTAAGACAGGAGTTAAAATATGTTACCATAAAAAGACTGATTGATTTTTATATATTATATACTGTATAAAATTATAATCATATATATAATTATAATCATAATAATAATAACAACAATAACAACAACAATGTTATTAATTACTACTAATACCATCTGTAGTGTGTGTGTGATTGCCATGAACAATAATTTTGATAGAAGAGAAATCTTCCTAACTGGAAACAATTACAACAGAAATTGACAGGTAGTTGTTGAAAGAAGGAAGAGAGATTAATTAACCTGCTTAATCATTGTTAGCTCATAATTACAGAACAATTAGGCTGGCTATAATAAGGTAACGATATCCCACTCGTGAACAATATTGGAGCAAATTACATTTATGGAGTGTCTGAACAAGTCCTGGAACAATCTCAAACCTCCAAGGAGAGGTTTAAATAATAAGGGTGTAAAAATAAATCATTTAATCAAAGAAAACTACTCAAAGTCAGGGATGTTTCCTCAACCTCAAGTTTAGCATATACAGTAATACCTCGCTACTTCGTAGTTCGTTTATCGCAGCTTCACTCTTTTGCGGATTTTCGTCGGAGACTGAATTTGTGACCCTCCATTTGTTGCCCTCTAGTGGTTTTCACAAACAGAATGGAAAAAAACGCTGCCCTATGTGCTTTAGATAGGTTAAACCACTAGAGGGCAACAAATGATAGGGCTTGCTTCCATTAAAAATCACAGAAGAAGAAGAATGACAGGGCTTGAATGAGGGTCACTACATTAAGTTTAAGATGGCACCCAAACGCTATGGATTTAAGAGTATTTGTCTGCATGGAGACGGAGCCTCTGCGGATAAAGCTGGAGCCGAGGATTACGTGAACAACATGGTAAAAGAGATACAAAAAGGGGGCTACAGTATTTACCTGAACAAATTTTTAATATGGAGGAAACGGGCTTATTTTGGAAGCAGATTTAAAGCCAGGGCTTATTCATAAGTCCAAAAATCCAAGAGCCCTAAAAAGCAAAAATAAGAATGTACTGGATGCATAACGCTAAGGCTTGGATCACGAAAGATTGGTTTTATCAGTGTTTTATCCTGGAGGTTAAGGTTTATCTGGGAGAAAAAGGCATTGAGTTCAAAGTGCTTCTGTTAATCGACAATGCCAGAGGCATTAATCTCCATCAGACGTATATTCAATGATAAGTACTCATATCACATTTCTAAATTACGTATCTAGGTTTAAGAGTTTAAAACATGTTATGAACATTTAAGTAGACGTTTTTTAAAAGTATGGGAAACGTTATTAAGCGAATGTTAAAGGGTTATGTATAAAAAGTGTGGGAAGAGTTTATAAAGACTTAAAATACTGTACTTACTGTATAACTACTACAATAAGCATAGCGTCGCTACTTTGCGGAAATTCACTTATCGCGGGTGGGTCTGGAACGGATGTCCCGGGATAAACGAGGTATTACTGTAACATCATATTAACAAAATGATTCACAGTCAACAGCAATAAAGGTCCTTTTCTCTAGGATTAAATGACATGCCAGTAATACATTCTTCATATTAAACACCATATATACAAATGAGTTGGTTAAATATTAAACTGGTAATCAAGAAATCATAAAATCATAAAAAATATTTTGGGGAAATATCCATGTTTGCTCACTGTAACATGACCATATCAAGATAAAAAACTACCTAATTTTGTTTTCCAAGCAAGTTTTGAAGCAATTTACTCTGAATCTGCAATTGGGATTATTATTATTACTTATTTTTCATTATAATTTAATCACTTCATTATTTCCCAAAAACATAATTCCCTCTATTAAAGTACTGTGGCTATGTCAGAAGTAAAAACTACAGGATATTACATTTGTACAAAATCTCATTGAAAAGCTCTATGAAAATAAACTGCTCCAAAGCTGAAAAATCTATAAAAGAACAGCTTTAGTACAACACTATGTAACATCTGTTATTTTAAAACTCTTATTGTTAGGGTATAATGGTTGTAGTTTTGTGATTTTCTCAGTACTGGTACATGTGCAGGAATCATTGTCCATGGTAAACACATACTTTATATACAGTGGACAGAGATTATAGAAGGCCTTTAGAGCAGTGAGCTGCAAGCACTGTTACCAAAGTACTCATTGAGGAAGGCGAGTGAGGCAAGGTAGCAGCCGAGACTGAAGAACTCTGCCACCACCATGAGCCAGTGCCAGGTACGCACGGTCAGAGCCACCATCAAGAGCTCGGTAAGGATCAGAGCCGTGAATGAGATGGCCACCACATGGACAAACTCCTGATCGAAGAGCACCAGCGCGCCATACATTAGGATGCCCCCTGGTGGAGAAACACTAGAGCTTCAATGTTAGCAATTAAGGCTCAAACGACTTCAGTCTACAAGCTGCATAATGAAATACAAAAATGACTGCTGTCCTTCGCTAATTCAAGAAAAAATTAGCACTGCGCTTTTTATTTGCAAAACATTCAGCAATTAAAAAAACAAAAAAACACTACAAGCCTGTCATACCATTCTGATCCCCTTTAGAATTGGAGGCTTCTCATTTACACCACTCTCCAGTGCGTACTATATCGGTCTCCCTTTCTATTTTCATCACAAACACCACCTGACTTTGCCTAATGGCCTCTGACTGATCACATAATTGCTCCTCTTCATGTGGCAAAGGCTTGGAGCATTCCTCTGAACTAACAGCCGTGTAGCCCCTGCTGTTGCTTTTCTCTGTGTGTTGAGGTTTAATTAAAAAGCGAGAGCTGTTGGGATGTCACGCTTGGACAGGGACACTGATCTCTCTCGCTGAATGCAAGGCCCGATCCGTTTACAAGAAGGAGAAAAGCACAGTTTGATACTTCAGAGCTTCCGTCCTAAGGCTGTTGCTTAAGGCATTTGCGCCCGGGGATGCTAACTCAATATTCAATAATTTAATGTTTTGGAACATTGTATATTAGCCAAGGTTCTACATGCTTTTAAGACTGAGAATTGCATGCACAATCCTGCTCTATTGTCAGCCTAATCACTATACTGAGGAATCAGTTTATTTTACCAAATAGATGACAGAGACATGAGATACACAGAGAATATCAAGAAGCTGTTTACCTTGATACACACTTATCAAAACCCAAATGAAAAAAGTTTTAAATGACAAGGAGCGTCCCTGTGTGGCAAAAGAAAAAGAACCAACATTTAGAGCAACCAAGAGAGCAACCATAGGTAAAATGTACTTTGAACTGTTATGTTTTGAGAGAGTGGATCTAAAAGTGGGGTTCAAAGCATGTGGTATCACCTTAGTGAGATCCTTATAGAGCTCTGGATAAAGCAAAGCCATATCAGGCTTCACATCTTGGTCTAACACCAGTGAGAAAACAGGAAACATGGTGTAGATCGTAGCATATCTGTGAACATAAGTGATGCAGAATTAACATTAAATATATACACAAACACGAAAGCCTAAACGTTATGACCACATACTGAACAAAAATAATAATGTCAATTACTATACTGCAATGGCAATGGACAGAGACGGTACTGCGGTAGAATTCACAGAAATGTTTGATACTGGTTAGGGGAAAAATGTGCCACTACACAGTGCAGCGCCTCCAGCTGAGTATGTTCACCATGTTAAGAGCTGTTTGTTTTTTATTTAGTGTCACATCCACATCAGTGGCATTTTTATGATAATACCAGTAAGAAAGGCAGTTTGAAAGGCAGTTTTTGTTCTTTTTGGTCATAAATCGTTAAAACTGTAACAAATGACATACAAAGGATGATATTTGAAGGTGCTTACGGATTTTTATCCTGGTAAATGATTCAGTAAATAAAATATTGGCTTTTGAAAATATGCGTTCTGTTCACGTAACTGCCTGTCCTAGAGGACGTTCGCACTCAATTTGTAAATAAAAGCCTTAACATGCATTAAATCGTACTAAATCTACATTTAAAAATAAATAAAGAAATAATTAAAGCAGAAATACTAGAATTTCCTTTTTTTCTTTAAAATGTTTATGTTTAAAGCCCTCCGAAAGTGACAGATCAAACTGTCTGTCCGAGTTTTTCGCGTAACGTAACACTATATATTTCGACCCTTATTTTGACAGGGAAAAGCGGAAAGAGTAAAACTGCACATGTTTACGTCATAATCCGGGTCCTTTTTCGTGGGTAAACCAGATCGTATCCCAGTTTGCTTTGTTCTCGCGACTAGAGGTGATTACATTCTGTCTGTCTGAATGTTACGTGCCAAAGGTAAGTTACGCCATCTCACATTTGATATGTTTTTTTCTTGTTGTATCGATATAAGAACACAGTTTTTCAAGTTTTGTGACTTTTGAAACTAACTGTGAGGAGTGATCTGTGAAAACAAGGCATTCTTAGTTATTTATAGTGATGTTACACAAATGTATCTGTCCTGTTACGTGAATAAATAAACATATACATATATATAAAACAACATGAAAATGAAACTGTCAATCAAAAAGTTATATCTTTTTATTGTTATTTATGATGTAGTTGGCTATCAGTTATTAGTTTAGTAATAAGTTTAGATTTGAAAATTCTTTTGTTTTTTTTGTCCCAATGTCCCCATAATATGACGAACAGCAAATAATGAGTCATATACAACAATCATTGTTCAACCTTATTCATCATCTCAGAACACAGCCTATAACACTGCTTAAGCAAATTAACTGTTCAATCAGAATGTTAATAAATCAGAGTGAGGCTGAATAGCTTACACAAACATTTAAGAAAAAGTGTCTTAGAGCACTAACCCAACCATGAGGAATCCCTGGTACAGAGGAACAGATGCAAAGTAGAAAATAGAGGAGAAAACAGCCTAAGGGGGAAAAAGGGAATACACAATAACAAATTCTATCCAGAACACACTCGCTTCTTTATCATTATGTCATTTTAAGATAAAGCCACTTATTCCTACACTTAATATTAAATGAATTGGACAGTCAATGACTGTTGTTCACTACTTTAAAATAACCCTAAATGTGTAGTCTTTCAATCTCAGGTAACTTTCAAAATACTTAAAATACAAATTTGAAAGTTAAATGACCATATTTTCCGGACTATAATGCACACTTAAAATCCTTTAATTTGATCAAAAATCGACAGTTCGCCTTATAATCTGGTGTGCCTTATGTATGGATTCTGGTTGTGCTTACTGACCAATTTTATGTGGTACATGGTGCTCAAAAATCTGTCAAAATGTTTTAGAATGACTTGGCAAGCAACAAAGACGAAGCGCTTGACGGATTTTAGGAGCATTACGGTAAATATAGTCAAGGTGTTTTTTATGAACTCAAAATGATGCCCGTTAAGAGACATGCTTATGAAGTGGATTTCAAATTCAAGGCTATAAATTACATAATAGAACATAGAAATAGAGCAGCTGTGAGAAATTTCAACATTAATTAATCAATGGTGTGGAAGTAGGGCTTTGCTGGAGGTTTTTAACTCTACAGATTGAAATTAAGACCAAACAGAGTTTCAGAGGGAACAAAACATGATGGCCACAGTTAGAGGACGTTATTGAACAAAGAACAGCAGGCAAAAGTGTCTCTACAGTCTCTATTCAACTCAGCTCAAACTTTCATGAAGGACTGAATCATCACTAAACAACTAAGTAACAGAAATGAGACTCGGATAATAACGAAAGAGGTCCAGACATGCTGAAACACGCAGATCCAGATAGGGACATGCATTGATGCTAAAATCGCTCCAACGTTTAGCTCAGACACGGAGGATGATAGATTTAATGGATCTATGGAAGAGTAAACTGAAAAAGTGAGTGTATTGGTTTTTTATTTTATCTTACAACTGATCAATGTTGAGAGTTAATCTGAATGAGTTGAATGAAGTTCGATTTATTTGACTGTTTTGTTTCTCTGAATGTGCCTTATAATGCGGTGCGCCTTATGTATGGAATTTGATCCATTCATTGATACTGCGCTTTATAATCTGGTGCACCTCATAGTTCCGAAAATACGGTATTTCTCACTTTTGATGCCAAAATGTGTCTTAGCTGAGTCCAGTTTTGCTTTATATAAACAAGTTTCATGTTTCCATTTGTCCAGCACTAACGCTACTATTATTTATAAGACTGAATTACACCCATTATACAGTACTGTGCAAAAGTCTTAGGGCACCATTAGATTTATTGTTTTAGCAATGGGGTAAAAACCATATATATATAACAATGTCGAAAAGTGGACATAATTTTTCAACCTTGGGTTTGTCATTATATACTACTACTTTCCACCGATCCCATTTCAGTTTTTCTGTGCTTTAACATATCTTATCCTTTTCACCCTGTTCCCCTTCCAACAAAGACTATTCTTGATCAAGCTTTGTTGGACTGTAGAAGGCATCTCAAAAAAGACTTGAGAAGAAACTTGGCATCTCAACGAAGCTGCCAGATGCTGCTGTTGCTTAAGTGTAAAGGGGGGTCACTAAATACTTGCCACTGTAGCCTAGAGAAGATGCTTTTTCAGATTAAAAAAATAGTACTGCATACAAATGTCCCGTCCCTTTGTGGTTCTAATATAAAGACTAATAAATAATTATACACAGTATGTTAATTACACCATTGTTAGAACAATGGGGTATCTACTATAATGGTGGCTGAAGACTGTTGCACAGTACTGTATTTATAATAGTATAAATACCTAATACATAGTATTGACAAGCTTCAACAATTGCAGTGTTTAGATGTACAGTAAAGTCTGTGTTACCTGCATGGTGGAGATGATCATGCCACGATGCATGACAAACTGGCCGAGCGCTGCAGAACGTTTGTAGCTGTTGCGACCATGTACCATAAGCAGCCTACCGATATGTTTAAACTGTGTTATAGAGAAATCTGCAGCCAGAGATGCCTGCTTGCCCTCCTACACACAACCAAAAGACACAGAGGCATTCATAAATAAAATTTAAGGCAGTGATGTGGATTAAGATTATGTAAGCACCTGGAAAGGAAAATGGATGGTTTTTCTCCAAAACAATTACCCATTCCCTTCCGTTATTTCTCCTGTTGGAAACTGAGAAACAAATGACCCGCCCCTGTAACAGACCTATAAAAACCCAGCCTATGCAAGTGCAATTGCAGAACAGTTGCAGCCTATTTATTTCAGGCTTCAGTTCAGTGATTTATTTTCCTGTCACTGCAGAAGTAAGACATCCACAAACATTAAAACTGATTTAAAGAACAGTACCCTCAATACGGAAATTATTGCAAGTAATTCTTGAGGTACTTGCATGATGGCCACACATGACTGAAACATTTTCTTTTGCAGGAGAAAAAGCTTTATCGTAGCATATGAACACATTTCACGACTGTCATGGCCTTATGATTAAGGTAATGGATTATGAACCATAAGATCCAGGGTTCAAATCCCACCTCTGCCAAGCTGCCTCAGTTGGGTCCTTGAGCAAGTCCCCTAATCCACAACAGCTTGGATTGTAAGACTGTATCAATTGTAAGTTGTTCTGCATAAGGGCATCTGATAAAAGTCTACCTAAATCAAAAGAAATGGTGGCTTTTGGTGCCCAAGACTCATCGATGCCCAAGCGAATCCTACCTTATTTGGTCCAAATGGACAGAAGACCTACTGTGTTTCAAGTCAGAAAGGTTTAAAGCAGATTACCACTATGTACCACTATATCACTATGTGCCATCGTCATCACTGACGGATGCGTAGAATGTACCAAAATCTGTTGTCATCATCACAAACTCATGCACAGATGAAGCAAATGGGCACTAAGCAAACAGTTCAGCAAGATCGCCTGTATTGGCCAGTTGTAACAAGGAAGATGCTTCAGCATTTGTAAACAGTTTTTCTCGTGGGGTCTTCAGGCGGCCGCGATTAGCAGGTTCTTATTGCCACCTAGCAGAGTGGCGCTGATGCAC